>JALQSN010000116.1:0-130810 GCA_023690525.1 Holotrichia oblita | reverse complement strand
CAACGATATGCGACGTTTACTTTAACATCTTCGACTAATCTCCTTTCGCTTCTGATTCCGAATAAATACCCGATAAATAACATTTTGAACATTATCTCAGGCTCAATTGCCGGTCTGCCGTTATTCTCGCAATAATATGGCTTGCATATTTCATTTATGAACGAAAAGTCAATATGTTTATCTATTTTTCGTAATATATGGTTTTTGGGTACGAGTTCCTCAATCATTACAGTTTCGTATTTTTGTTGTCTTTCGTTTGATATATTAAGCATATTAAACCCTTTCATAATGCGGTTTTCTTTGCTTTTATTATACCATATTTTATGTTATTTTGCAATAAAAAAACTCTGATTTTATCAGAGTTTTCGTGTTTATTTTAGGTTTGTCAGTGGTCTGAAAGCCGCCCATGGGCGGCTTGCTTTTTTATTTTACCGGCAGTAAATATTTAAAGGTATAAATACTTGTTTACTTCATTCCAAAAGCCAATCCACCACATTTAATTGACGAATTCCGTTATGGTTAGACCCTGCGCCGATTTCGTCTAAAGTCAATAAAAACTTGGGGTAATTGTCGTTTATTTTTTCAAGCGAATCAAGTTCACGGCGCAGAGTGTTTTCGTCCAGAACAGTCGCAGCGACCTGATAATAGACAATTCCGTCCGCGTCTTGAACAACAAAATCCACCTCGCCGTTCGGTAAATGCCCGACTAAAACATCGCCACCCCGCCGAAGCAATTCCAAAAATACCACATTCTCCAATATATGCCCTTGGTCGGTGCTGCCCGTACCCAATAAAAAACGCCGAAGCCCAATATCTGCAACATAATATTTTTCAAGCGTTGCAAGATGTTGTTTTTTCTTGATGTTATAACGTCTTGCACAGTGTATTACAAGACTGTCGGTTAAACCTTTTATATATTTTTCCACGGTTTTTTGGTCGATTTTACGTCCGTCTGAAGTCATTGTGTTGGCGATTTTACTTGTCGACAGCAAGTTCCCGATATTGTGAAACACAAACCGCGTAACGCTTTCGAGCATCATAACATCAGACACATTTAACCGCGCCACGATTTCTTTGAGCAAAACGGAACTGTAGAGCCCCTCCAGATATTCGCAAATATCTCCCTGCCGTTCGTTTAATCTCAATGCGTACGGAAAAGAACTGTTATTAAGATACGACGCGTACTTCTCCATTTTTGAAAGTGTCTTTTCGGGCGCGTATAGTTCCAGCCCCTCGCAGTATTCGGCAAAGGATAAAGGAAGCATTTTCAGTTCGATATAACGCCCTGTTAAAAGGGTAGCAAGTTCTCCCGACATAAAATACGCGTTCGAACCCGTAATATATATGTCAACGTTTTTCTTGATAAACAAACTGTCTACGGCTTTTTCAAATTGTTTGACGTGCTGGATTTCATCTAAGAAGACATAATTCATTTTGTCAGGCAGTAAAATCTGCTTTATATAATCATAAAGCGAGCGGTAATCAGTAAGCTGTTCATAGTCGATTTCCTCAAAGTTTATATAGATTATCTGCTTCTCTTTAACTCCGTTTTGCACCAGCCATTCACGGTATAAATCAAACAGCGTCGATTTTCCGCAGCGGCGTATTCCCGAAACAACTTTGATTATTTGCCTGTCTTTTGAGCGGATTAAAAAGTCAAGGTATTCGAGACGGTTTATTCTTTTCATATACATATCACCTCGCGTTTATTATTTATATTATATTCCTCAAATATTTATTTGTCAATATATTTGCCGATTCAATTCCGGATAAATGTAAATATTGTATAAAAAATTTGCCGCCCGAGGGCGGCAAAATAATTTTGATGTTTTTTTGATTATCTTTTGCGTAGTTTATTAAAAACACACCTCTCGGAGCAACTCTGCAATGTATTCGTCTGTCCTATCCAAATCCACGAAGCGAATCTCAATATGCACACCGTCGTTTGCTTTGAAATTCGGCGGTAAACCGTTGAATCTGTCTGAAAAAGTTGAAAATGGTTAATACCTTGATTTCGGAAATCAGATTCAATAAACGACATTAGTCCGCTTGCAACGCCCTGTCTGCGGTATGATTTCAAGATAAAAAGCTCCGTTATTTCACCGTAATTCATATTATAACACATGGATTTGAATATTTGTCCGCAACAGAACCCTATAAGCGCGTCGCTGTCGGCGGCGACACAGACGATTTCCTGTTCGTTGTTTTTAAGAGATGATTCGATAGCGGTTAAACTGTTGCAACCCTCGCCGTTGAATAAATTATTGAGTTTAAAGAGTTCCGGCGCATCGGCGGGAACGGCAATGCGGTATTTGGAGTTAGACGTTATTTCTTTGCGCTGTCCAAAATAATCCTCAGCGAGTATAGCGTAACAATGAACATCGCACCCTGTTTGAGAAGCCTGCCTTTGAGTTCCCTCAAACGACATACCGATATTAAACATTACTCCGCCGGAACGGGGGTTTGTGGAATTATGTTTTGCGGCAATTCTGTTCACTTTAACTTCTTCGAAAAAAAACGAAACTATTTTACGCGCGGCTTCTGTTACAATGCCTCTATGCCAAAACGCTTCGCCGATTGCATAACCTATTTCAAGCATATTCCGCAGGTTGTCTATATCGTGAGCGTTTATATATCCGATAGGTTCTCCCAAATCTTTCAAAACTATCGCCCAATTATATGATTCAGCCTTTTCGTTAGCAACAATCCAGTTATCTATGGTGTTAAATGTGCTGCCGTTCCAGCCAAGATATTTTACGATATCAGGGTTGCAATTAGCCCAATTTTTAAACATATCGGTATAATCGTCCTGTGTAAACCGCCGCAGAATAAGCCGTTCGGTTTCAAGCGTTATTGTTCCTTTGTGTGTCATTCTACACCTTCCATATCATGCATAAACATTGCCTCCGTCCAGTAATCAGGCCATTTTTCTTGATAGAACATTGCCATTGGCTCATTCGGTCTACTTAACCAGTCTCCGTCTTTTATCCACTTCAAAACCCATTCCCGGATTCTTTGATGACGCTGTTCAGATAAATCCTTATAATGCTCATAGAAGAATTTCCCACTGTCAGCGTATGACAATATCGCTTCATACACATTGGGAATATACTCAAAATCCTCAATCGGAACTACTTTATCCGAAATTCCGGCAAAACGAACGCCGGGAACAGTATTTATTCCGTAATCACCGGACACACGATACACATAACCGCTTACACCTTTATACATGTATTCCAAAGCATTCTCAAACATTTCCTGATAAACAAGAGTGCCATCCTTCCGAATATACAAAGTAGGCGACTTCCACAATCGGTTTTTATCTCTTATGTAATGGATGGCAAGCTGCGGGTTTGCAGTCAAATAAACGCAGGGCTTTTTCATGTTGTTTTCCGGGTTCATAAAAGGCTTTAATTCTGATAAATTTGGTATTGTGCTGCCGTGATAATAATTCATCTACACCGCTCTCCCTTCAAAATCTTCACACCTCGCCCAATTCATTTGTAATTCGCCATGATTGTTATCCGCTACGCCAACATATATAGCACGGTCGCCTTTATCTCTGCCTGCATAGTGTTTAAGCATGGCGGCAAACGTCTTGGTATATTCACGGTTCAGCAATTCATTGCACGGAATCCAAAACAATTCTCCTTCGTCTGTTTTAATAAGTTCGGTTTGGTCGGTTTCTCCGAAATAAATATAACTTTGGCGAATTTCATCTTTGCTTCTGCGTGTAATAATATAAAGCAATTCAAGCGAAGATATTTTTTCGCGGATAATGCCGGTTTCTTCCTCGATTTCTCTGTAACAAGCGGAAAGAGGGGCGTTTATTTCATGCGGTTCGATGTGTCCGCCGATTCCGCTCCACACACCGGGAGCAATTTTGCGGTTATCCGCTCGTTTCATGAGCAGATACTTACCATTATTATTCAAAAATGCCACTGCGACGTTTCGTAGTGTTATCATTCTGCGTTCCTCCGAATTAACAATCCTTTCATGTGCATTTCATTGTAAACTCCGCGTCTATTCTATCCGCAAATCTTTGAATAACAGCATTATCAACAGCTTTATCGTCTATCGAATAATTTAACGGATTTTTTCTAATCTCAACGGCTTTCTTCATAACGTCCATATCGGGGCACAAGTTGTTTTCAAGCGCCCATTCTCCGGCGGCGGTTTTTGCGATTATTTTTCCGGTGCGGAGCGTGTAAATCCCGCGTGCTATATCGAGCAGCCAACCCGCAACAACGCCGTATTTTCTTGCCGCGCTAACGTGACCCGCTATGTCGTCGCGCATTTGTGCGTATTTCGGATAAATCATTTGCCCGCGTATATCGTTTCCATAAAGCAACCTTCCACAATCCAGCAATTCCGCCATACCGAAACTGTCCAATTTAAAGTTGTCTGTTAATCTCTGTCCGCTCGTTCCCCAATAAACCGTTCGTTCATTTTTACCGTTTAAAAAAGCATCGCTTGAGAGCATACCGCCCTCAAATAAACGGAAGTACGGATTGTCGGGATAATGTTCCAACAATGCTTGCCGAAGTCCGACCAATGTATTCGCTTGTTTTTTCGCGATTTCGTATTCGGTTAAAACAATAATATCAATGTCGCTCCAGCCGAACCTGAAATCGTCAAGCACAACCGAACCGAATAGGTATATTGTCGGCTTGTTTTCAGCGAGAACAGAAACGATTTTATCAACCATTATTTGAATTGCTTCATTTAAAGTCACTTTTCAATCCTCCGTTTATCCGTCGTTTTATTAAAATATAATTTACCGCTGTATGGTAAAATTTAAAAATTTATCCGAATAATTATACACACCGTATTGGAATAATATAATTATCTTTGTAAAGCGGTAAAAAATTATCATAAAGACAGGCTATTCCGCCAGTTCCTAAAGTTTTCCGCTTTTTTCAAGAAGCCGAAACACTTTTATCAAACGGACATCGGGACTGCCGGTTTTCTTTATTTCAAAGAGATACAGCGGTAAACATTTTTTATTATAAATCTCGTTTTGCGAAAGCGGAAACAACTCAAGCAAACCGACCCGTCCGGCTAATACTGTTCCAATTCTAAAACACTTGGTGTTTTAGAATTGGAACAGGGTTACGCTGTCTGCGGACAGCGTTCGCCGCTCGCAAGCGGCGGCTCCCTCATAAAACTCTAAAAGCCTTGATGGCTTTTAGAGTTTTATGAGTATAAGCTTTCGCCGACTCCGCGCATTAAACGAAAAATCTGAGAATCCGAAAGCCAATAGTCGCTATTCCGTCGACGTTCGTCCACCTGCATTTTGATATATCTGAACAATTCGAGGGCGTATTGAACCTCGTCAATAAAAACAGGCGGCAAGCAGGTTTCAATTATTGTTTAAATACCTGCGGAAGCGTCTGTTCCAAATCACGGTTAATATAAGGCATATAACTTACTTCTCAGCTAATGTTTTATATATACTTTATTATAGCCGATATATTTATTGACTTCAAGGTTTTTTAATCATAATGTACGAAAAAATTGTAATTACAAATTCCTTTTTCGTACCAGTATTATTTATACAAAAGTCCGTTGGCTTTTTCGCATACATCGTATATAGTTTCATATTGTTGCTCGATTAGAGGTGTAATCTTTTTTATCTTATCCGCAGATATACGCCGGTAACAAAAATATGGAAGTATCCAACCGATAAATGCGGGAACTGCAAAGATAACACACAAGAGAATCATATTTGCCAGATAAGCGAATACCGCACCCGCCATAAACGCCGTTCCGATAATTCCGATAACGTAACCGGCGGCGGACGCGCCGATAATTTTAGACGCTTCAAGTTTGTCGATTTCATTTGCGCGACTTTCAAACTCGCGCTGGAGCCTTGTCAGTTCCGTCTTGTTAATAATTTTACGGTCGCGCTTGAATTTTAATACTATGGATTTTGGATTTAATGACGGATTCTTTCTTTCCAATGTCCAGCCGAAACTGGGAAAGCAGTCGGTATAAAGCTCAGCCATATCGCGTTTCACAGTTACTGTTTTATATTCGTAACCGACAAAACCGCGTCCGTCCTGAATGTTTTCGTTCACGATAAAACCTCCTCCCGATAATACGAAATTATTATACATTTTTTAGGGAAGCAGTTTATCGGTTGTTATATAATCTACTCCCCATTGTTGCAATGTCCTTGACCTCCTGCCGCTGTTTACCGTCCAACAGTTTACTTCGATGCCGCGGTTATGACATTCGTCTATTCTTTCTTTTGTTAAATGCCGGTGACTTATGTCTATGCCAAAATTGTTTTCTGTGCCAAATCCAAGAGTTCTTGTTTATATAATAACATCAGAAGTTGAATCGGCTGCTCAGGGAGTAATTTCCTTATATATTTAAGAATCCGGGTATTAAACGATATAAAAATCGTATTCGGCAAATAATGCTCGGCATTTATTATTTCAATGAGTTCGTTGGTCTGCTCATTCGTTAAATCACTCTTAATTTCTATAACCGCCGTTTTTGCGTTTGCTTTACAGTTTTGAAGGTACTCGATGAAGGTTGGTATTCTGTGTCTGCGATGCCTGTCATATATTTTAAGTTTTTGTACTTTTTCAAAATCTGTTTCTTCGATGATTTTATGACGTCCGCTTAAGCGAGCCGCGCTCTTATCGTGAAAAGCAACGAATACGCCGTCTTTCGTTATGCGAATATCGGTTTCGACGCCATAAATGCCGCTTTCCGAAGCGTGCCTGAAAGCATCGGTTGTGTTTTGCTTTTTCTTGTGCGACGAACCTCTATGAGCAATAATTTTCACCGTTCTTTTGTCAATGCTTTTATTTTTCATACAAGAACCTCCTCGTAACAAACTGATGAATACAGCGTAAATAAAATATTAAAATTATACCAAACTTTTCTTTTTAAGAATTATATTGCTGATTGCGCCGATACCTATACTGAATACCGCGCCGCCGATTAGGCACATCATGACATTCATAACGGTGGAATTTAGAGGAGTCAGCATCGGAATCATTGTAAACAACAGCATACTTGACATAAGAGAACATAAGACCGAAAGCCACAGCTTCTGTTTTCCGATGATACTCATCAATACGAAGAGCGCCGCAAACACCAGCATGAGAAATATCTTTGCAACCATGCACATTACAATGTTCGTTATAGTCAATGTTCCCAAGTCAAAAGGCAAACCGGCAATCAATCCGCCGAACAAGGCACCGATAAAATAAGCAACAAGCATAAGCACGCCGCCTGCAAAACCAACCAATGTCTTGGAAATCACATATTCGGTCTTCCCGGAACGGACAGTAAAGAGGTTCTTTGCATAACCGCTTCTGAAATCATCTGCGACAAAAATACATACAAGAACCGCCGCAATGAAATAAAGCATATTGATGTTTACCATGCTTGTCATATCCATATTAATACTCATAGCTGAACCGTCGCCGTTTATTGAGCCGATGACTTGCCATACGTTTTCAAATCCTGCCATAACTGTTTCCACACCTGTCTGGGGATTCACCGAAACGCTGCCGTCCATCATCGTGGTCATGACGAGAATCAATACCGGCATTACGAAGCAAATACCGGTCATAATGTAAACAAACGGCATAGTGAACATTCTGCGGAAATCTACTTTTAGCATCGTTCTCATTCTTTTGTCAAAGCTGTTTTTTTCAAATATAATTCCACTGCTTCTTTCCATATTATCTGCTCTCCTTTTTTTGCGTCAGATCGATGTAATATTCTTCCAGACTGATTTTATCCGTTTTAATCTCGCTGATTAAAATGCCGTTTTCATACAGATAGTTGACAATTTTTTCAGGAGTTCCCGCGTCGTAAACACGGAGATATCCGGCTTCGTCTTCTTCCACACGGAAATACTTACGACTTAGAAACATTTTGCTTTGGCTCATATCCTTTGTCTTAAGTGCAACATAAGTGCGGCAGCTTGTATTCAGTTCTTCGGCAGTCATTTCTTTCAGCATTTTTCCGCCGCGTATAATGCCGTAATGGGTAGCGATTTTCTCAAGTTCGCCTAAAATATGAGAGGCAATTACAACAGTGCATTTACCGCTCCCTGTAATATCTGTAAGAACCTCGCGCATGATTCTCATACCGTCGGCGTCTAAACCGTTTATAGGCTCGTCAAGCACCAATAGATTTGGACTGCCAAGTAATGCCATTGCAATACCGATACGTTGTTTCATACCAAGAGAGCAGTTTTTATATTTATTGGAAGCCGCGCCTTCCATTCTGACCGTTTTTAGAACTTTCGCTACTTCTTGTTCCGCGTTCTTGATGTTTAAGTTTGCCGCTTGAAGCATCAGATTATTGTACACACTGTAGTTCGGGAAACAACCGGGAGCTTCAATCAGAACGCCGACTTTTGCCCTAACATCGGTATCGGTATAATCTCTGCCAAACAGCTTAACCCCGCCGCCGCCGGGTACAAGCAATCCGCAGATTATTTTTTCGGTGGTGGATTTGCCTGAACCGTTTTCACCGATAAAACCGTAAATAGCACCCATAGGGACAGTCATATCTAAACCGCTCAATGCTTGTTTTGAACCGAAGTTTTTCGTCAAACCCTTGATTTCTATTGCATTCACTCTATTCATTCCAACCGCCTCCTTCTTAATATACGTCACTCTTGGAGAGTAACCTTGTTCCGAGTACATTGTAAATTAATGCCCAAAGAACCGAAATCCCAAGACAAGTGATTAATGTTATAATGTTACTGTCGAGACACGCATAAACCGAAGAGCCATATAGAAAGATGTTCAAAACAGAGCCTGCCGTATTTCCGAAAATCATACCGACGGCGATAATCGGAAGACCGGTGCCGAAAAAGAAACTCGATGCAATGGAGACACCGAAATATCTTCTGAAAATTACATTGAGGAAGGTGTAAAGGCTTGCCCAACCCAAACTCATAATCATTTTGCTTACAACTGCGATAATCAGTGACGAAACATTGACAGAGAAGTCCAAACCTGTGAAAAGCCCGCCGGCAACAGAACCGAATATATAAGTGACGCACATACAAGCCATTGCAAAAGCACAGGTGATTGATTTAGAAATCATATAATCCTGCTTCTTTGCATGAGTGGTGAAAAGCTGCTTTACATATCCGCTCTTATAATCGTGACCTACGAAGATAGAAACCATAATACCGCCGAAGATAAATACCATGTTCATGTTGGCATATTCGCCGATTTCGCTAAAGGAATAAAGCGGCGTGTCTGCGGCAATCGCGTTCCACACATTGGTATACAGCAGAGCAGTTGTTGTTCCGTCAGGGTTTTCCATTCCTCCTGAACCTAAAATTAAAGCCGGAATAAATGCCGCAATCATAAGGAAAATATAAAACATCGGAGTATGAAACAAGTGGTAAAAATCCACACCCAGCATACTTTTTATTCTCGCAGTAAAGCTCGGGGATTCAAATTTTAATTGATTATTTGTACCCATGTTATTTCGCCTCCTTCACCTGCATAAGTTCGATATAATATTCTTCGAGACCAATCTTGTTTTTCCTGATTTCACTCACGACATGATTACTTTTTAACAGATACTCCACAACAGATTCGGTATCGTCCACATCATAGATTCTCAAATAACCTTCTTCCTCTCGGACATCAACATATTTAATTTTAAGAATATTTTCAGCACCCTGCATATCTTTCGTTTTGAGAGAAACAAATACCTGACTTCTGCCGTCCATTTCTTCGGCGCTAAGTTCCTGTATCATTTTGCCCTGACGTATAATTCCGTAATGGGTAGCGATTTTTTCAAGCTCACCGAGGAGATGGGAGGCTATTACAACCGTACAGCCGTAATTCTTTGTAATGTCGACGAGAATCTCTCTCATAATCTTCATGCCATCAGTATCTAAACCGTTTATAGGTTCGTCGAGGATTAAGAGAGCCGGCGAGCCGAGCAGTGCCATTGCAATACCGATACGCTGTTTCATGCCAAGAGAACAGCTCTTGAACTTTATCTTGGCGTAATCCTCCATACGGACTATTTTCAACACCCTAAGGATTTCATTTTCGCGGTTTTTCAGATTCAGATTGATAGCCTGCATCATAAGATTCATCCACACGCTGGAATTCGGAAAACAGCCGGCGTTTTCGATTAACGCACCGACTCTCACTCGGACACCGGGGTCGGTATAGTCCTTGCCGAACAGCTTGATTTTGCCTTTATCCGGAACAAGGTGTCCGCAGATAAGTTTTTCCGTAGTGGATTTACCGCTTCCGTTCTCGCCGATAAACCCGTAGATTGCACCGACGGGAACGGTCATATTTAGGTTGTCGAGCGCGTACATTCCGCGAAAACTTTTTGATAAGTTTCTGATTTCAATGGCATTCATTACGCTACCCCCTTTATATTAGTTCGGACGTTTTATAGTTTTCTGCCGGCTTATTCTTTGTTCTTCTAAAAGCGTCTTATATGACTCGTGATTTTGGATTTCCGCACGGCGTTCCCGTTCATTTTCTGTATTCTCCCTTGCTCCCTCGATAATGTTTTCTCCGATAGCCTTGATTTTGTTGCCTAACCCTTTTGCCTGCTTGACTTTTTCCAAGCCCGGGTCGGGTGCGGCGGCAGCTTTAAAGTTGGCTTTTGAATCGGCTTTAACCGCCGCAAAATTTTCTTTGTTAATTTCGTGAACGGTGCGGGTGCTTGTTGCAAATCCCTCTGCTATGTTTCCAATAAGTCCTTTTTGTTCCATGATTTTTTTATTCCTTTCAAATTTTGTTATGTACTTAGTTTACTACGTGAGTGTTTGCGAATTGCTTATAAATTGTTTGAGAAATGTTAAAAAGAAAAAAACCTTCCCCGGTTTATACCGAAGAAAAGTTTTTGTAATATTGCATATTAAGAGGCTATCCTCAATAAGCGAATAATGCGGATTTACGAGCTATTTTTTCGTAAAACAAGGCAAAAATTCGCAGAATATCGACCATATTTTAAGAATTTTTAACGAAGTTTTATGGAAAAAGAGCCGAAAAGACGTCGTTATGAGCTATTGAGGATAGCCTCTAAAATTGATATAATTACTTCATCGTCAATTGTACGGTAAAGGTTGAACCTTTGCCGGGACTTGACTGTACGGTTACAACACCCCCCACAAGTTCTATAACCCGCTTGACAAGCGCAAGCCCCAAGCCGTTTCCCGCTCCGGAATGAGAAGTATCACCCTGATAAAATTTGTCGAAGATATGCTTTATGGTTTCCTCATTCATACCGCAACCCGTGTCTGATACCGATACTGTTACCGAGTTTTCGTCCGAAGTTTGCGTCAGCGTGATTTTCCCGCCAGTCGGCGTAAATTTTACAGCGTTTGACAGGAGATTGTACCATACCAACTCTAACATACCGGAATCTGCGCGCAGCATCAGCCGGTCGTCCATCTCCGCTTCAAATTCGATATTCTTTTCTTCCAGCGGTTTTTCCAAAGCAATCACAATCTCGGCAAGTTGTCGGCACAAATCGTAAGGCTCGTCTTGGAGCGGCACAATCTCCTGATTTTCCAATTTGGAAAGTTTCAGGATATTTGTTACCAGTGAAGAAAGATTCATGGAAGCCGAAATAATCGAATCGGTATACTCCCGCCGTAATTCCGGCGAGATGTTTTCTTTTTGGAGCATCTTTGCGTAGTTTTGAATAACAGACAACGGCGTCTTTATCTCATGAGAAACATTGGCGATAAAGTCATTTTTCAGCGTTTCAATACCGCCCAACTCCTCCACCATTTTGTTGAAGTCAATAAACATAACGTCGATATAATTATGTTTATCGGCTGTATGCGAGGGTTCGACGAAGATTGAAAAATCCCCTTCCGCCACCTTCTTTGTCGCTTCACTGAGTACTAGCATAGGTTTGTCATATACTTCTCTTATCTGCCAATTCGTTATGAATGTAAATACAGCTGCAATAATCGCCCAATAAGCCATGATAATTACAATTTGGAAAATTTCGTTCATAGACAGAAAACCGGGGAAAACGATGATTCCCGTCTGTATTCCTACAAGCAACAACATCACGCCGTAAGAAACAACCATATGTTTGCCGCTCATCACCTTTCTTTTGACGCGGGCGTCCTTTTCCGCCGTTATCTTTTTCCTCACGACAACACCGCCTTATATCCGAGCCCGTGAACGGTGACAATTTTAAATCCGTCACAGGCGGAAAAATTACTGCGCAGTTTCGTAACGTACACATCCACGGAACGCAGACTGCTGTCGCTGTCCATACCCCAGAATTCATCTTTTAATTGCGCGCGTGAAAATGTCCGGTTAGGATAGGATAATAACTTGTAAAGAATATTAAAATCCCGGACGGTAACCGGGACTTCCTCGCCGGAAACAGTTGCGCTTAAAGCGTCGCCGTCCAATATGAGGTTCCCCACCGTCAGCTTCTTTTCCACGGCAATGTTGGCACGGCGAAGAAGCGCGCCGACACGCATAACCAACTCGTCTATATCGATTGGTTTTACCATATAATCATCGATACCGAGTCTGAACCCCTTTTCTTTGGAGGAAATATCGTCCCGCGAAGACATAAATAAAATGGGAATGGTTTTGTCAAGACCTCGTACAGTTTCCGCGAACTCAAACCCGTTAATTTTCGGCATCATGATATCCGAAATGATTAAATCGTATTGAGCGCCCCACATCAAGTCATAGGCTTCCTGCGGGTTCAAACAGCCTTTGGCATTATAGCCGCTGTCGCTCAGATATTTACAAACGAGGTGGTTTAACTTAACGTCGTCATCTACTACGAGAATATTTATCATAATAAAATTTCTCCTGATTTTAAAATATATAGGTAATTGCGAATGTCACGGGCGAACGCAGTTCGCCCGTAAACTTAGGTATTTCGCAATTATCTATTAAAATATATAATGGTATTATAATTCAGGTTTGTTTGAAAATTGTTAGAAAAACGTTGCTATATTATTTATTTTATAATTTTCAGCACTATTTTTTCATATAATACCCGGCGCTTTCTTTCTATTATAGATGAATATAACAAAATTTTCAAGTCTTAGGAAAACTTTATTGGGATTTGATGATTGAATATGCTCTTATAATAATATAAAAGTTGTCACACATGTCACAATAAAAAATGTTATAATTAAAATATACAGAATAGATTATTTTTATATTAAAAAGGAGTTGAAATACAAATGAACAATAAAAAATTAATTACTCAAAGCGAAAATTTAAAAAAAGAAATAAGCAACTCTATTAATTTTTGGCTTGGTTTATATCAAACCAATAACTCATCAAGCGCAAACCAATTAAAAAGACAATTGAACGACAAGAAATCTACACAATACAAAAACATTTATAACGAAATATTTTCAGATATTAACAAAGTATATTCAATGGACAGCATAGGTAAAGCAATTGAAGGATATTCTTCAAAATACGAAAAGAATTTTAAGACGTTTAATCAAAAATTGAGCGAATTTTCAAGTATAACTGCTGATAAAGTCATCGGAATTGTCGGAACAGGGTTACAAGGTTCTTTTAATTCACAAAAAATTACAAAAGCAATTCAAGAATTAATGACAAAACGCGAAAATGAATTCGAGGAATACCTTCAAAAAAATGGTGGACAACTGGAAAACTATATGATATTATTAAAGGGTGCAGAGAATGGAGACGTTGATTATAAGTACATCTCAGAAAGTACCGGCGCTTGTGATTTATGCGACGATTTAAACGGGCAGTCTTTTAAGATGATAAACGCTAAGGCTGGCATAAACTACCCGCCGATACATCCTAATTGCAAGTGCCGAGTTACAGCTTTAAAATTCGGTTCGATTTTCGGTTATTCCCATCAGCCTAAGGATATAGTTAACAATTTAAGTAAATTGTTAGATAATTTACCCTATATAGATAAAGACGTCGAAAGAATAGAGCAAAAAAGTGATGATGAAGATGCTCTTCCGACATTGACACATCCGGATTATTACAATGAGTATGGGCCTTTTTACGAGTATCCTTGGGTTAAAACAACACCGCCGACGGAAGCGGCAACAAAAGAAGAGGACTACGATATTGAGCCGTTTATGAATATACCACTTGAGGAAAGAACGAAATGGCCTTATCAGGGTTATGAAGAGATATTTAAAAATAAATATACTATTGACGATATTGTTAAAACACCTTGGGATATTTGGGGTGATAGGTGTATATTTAATTCGGAAACAACAGATGGAATAAATCATCAGCTGGCTTGCCTATATTATGCGGATAGCGATTATATGAAAAATGATGTTTTAAAAATATATACAGAAGCAGGCATTCTTATTGATGGTTATGTTTTAATCGGCAAAGGCGGTTATGAATCAACAGCGGGTAAAGAATCATTAAATTATTTCGGTTCATCTATACATGGAGGAATCAATAGTGTAGCTAATAATCACACCGTTTTATCAAATGGAACTTGGCGTGCTGACGGGGTATCGGAAAAATCACGTAACGCTATGTTGCAAACCATGGTGGACGCGGAGATAGCCGAAGATATTATAGAAGCGGAAATTATTTGGAATACGGACGGTTTCTATTCACAATTGGCAAAAGTAGCCGACCACTTAAACAATCATTTCGGTGAACCCGAAAATATCACTGTTAATTATCAAACATTTAACGACGCCTCAGCATGGGCTGATAAAGTCAGACCTAAATAATAATTCAGGAGGTTATTATCATTAAAAAATTAATTGCTTTAATAATAACCACGCTTATGTTTACATCATGCGGTAAACCACCGAAAGTAAGCGAAGAAACAACAACTCCCGAAACAGCAATAACGGAAAAAATTATAACTGAAGTAATAACCGTTACCTCGCTTGAATCAGAAAAAAATTATATTGCCAAAGCAACCGAAGTTTCTTTAGATGCAGAAAGCATTCTTGCAGTTGTTGACGAAAAAAAGGTAGATAAACACAATTTAAATTCGATACTAAATCAAATCTTTGATGATTACGGAGGATTTAGTGAATATGCGGATTTTTGGATGGAGTTTATGCAATATGGATATATATTACAATTTAATGACACATATTACCTATATGCAGGTGGTAATCGCAGAGGAGAAATATATAGTATAGGTATTAGGGTGATTGACATAACAAAACCAAAACCTAAAGTAAATCCAGATGGTAATAATTATTTTATTCCCGATGACAGCGGTGACGGTATTCTGATGGCAAGCGGAAAACCAAACGAATTATATTATGGAATATATATAGACGGCGATATGCAAATACCTATAATTTATGGTACTAATCTCCGTATGGAAGCACGACATGACATAATTATTGATATTATAAATTTTAAATATATTTATAATAAATGTACATTTGCTGATGTCGATTCCGACGATTGGAAAGGAGATATTCTTGAATGGGCTGACAACAACCCCGAAGCGTTAAAACAAGCCGAAAACTTTAATAATATTCTTTCCGAGTATATTGAAACAATTGCTTTGTTAAAATAATAGTATATGAATTTAAAATTAAATATACTTATAACAACGAAGCTAAACCCTGTTTATTTCAAATCGGAAAATTACAATCCCTTTTAATGGGAGATATTCTTGGGATTACATAACACCGCCAACGGAACCGGCAACAAAGGAAGAAGACTACGATATTGAGCCGTTTATGAAGATTCCGCTTGAGGAAAGGACGAAATGGCCGTATCAGGGTTATGAAGAAGATGATATTGTAAATGTGTTAGAAAATATAAATAAAAAAGCAGTTATATTGTTTTCTGCGCAAAACGGATTGGTAAATACAGGTGCAGCTGACCAAAAAGCCGGATTAATTGTAGATTATAAGAAAACCCCATTTATGTCTTATTATAAAGATACCGATTCTAATTCATATAATGTAGCAATCAGAGAACATGAATATACATACACAGATGAAAATAGAATATACCGCCACATGAAAACACCTGGAATAAAATCTCCGGATGATTATTATATTGTCGCTATGGGCGAAGGATTTGCATGGTCTGCTGATAAATTATGCGAACCAAGTTCAAACGGTATGAATGCTGGATTTACTTTCCAGGTGCAATTAACAACAGACAGCGGCGAAGATATTTATATTGATATTCTTTTCGGCTGTTCAAAAGGCGGCGAATATTCATATGTTCCGCATGATAATGTAATAGAGTTTATTGTTGACAGATATCCAATAGGTAATTGCGTGGTTGGAGGGAATGTGGATTTAGGATTATTAACCGGAAATGCTCAAGGAAGCGTTGGAATAAGCAGTATATCCGCTTATGAAAACGGAAATTTATTTGATGGCACTTATTGGCCAAAAGGAAATTGGAATTATGAAAATTAAATTTCTTTTTTTTCTAATTTTTATTATTCTTTTTACTTCATGTTCATTAAATAGAGATTTTACCAATAATGATAAGAATGATTCAACGGTTTTTATAGCACCAAATACCACCAATACAACCGAAACAACAATTTCCGATGAATCAAATAAATTTCAATTAAATAATTTAAAAAATTTATATAATTATTTTTACAACGAAAATTTTGGAAAAAGCAATTTTTTAGGTCGAATATCTTTTACAGACTTAAACGCGGACGGCAGTACAGCGGTTATTTTTCATATAGTCGAAAAAGCGGGCATGATGGGTACCGATTATATGTACGCGTTAGACGGCACCGATGATTTAATTGCGACTTGGCATACAAGAAGCGGAGAAAATAAATTGTATATCGATGATGATAGTAATTTACATATAATATCATTATATAAATTTTTCGCAAGTGCAAATAATCAGTTTACAGCATATCAAGATATTTTATTTAATAATAATATAATAAAGTATGAGATACCATTTATTATTAACATTAATGCATGGTTTGAAGATGATGGAGAACACCGTTTTGCTTGGAACATATATGGCGATTACAACAACATAAAGGGTATAGATTTAGGTGATGTGGAAAATATTGCTATACCCGATGAATATTTTATTATGTTTATTGAAAATTATGATGATTTTGATATTCATTCGGAATCAATATCTGGTGATGTTTTAAAACTTATTGATGAATATGTTTACCGAGATTTAAAATATATAAAAGATATTGAGTTTATTAACGTATATGATGAAATATCATTTAAAATGAAACCATGGTCTGATGTATCCTCTCAAATAAAAGAGATGTTTGATAGAATTTAAATGCTTCCTGTCCTTTATTATAGCCGATATTTATTATTGGTTTCAAGGTTTTTCGCTTATAATGCGTATTTACAACGATTATCATTAAGGTGTAATAATGAGCAGTACACCCATGCGGCAGTATGGCTGGTTATGGCGTTTCATAAAATGAGTGTTCTTGATACAGCGGAGGAACTTGCGAGAATGCTTGCACCTTTCGGCAGGAACGACGATTATAAAACCGAACCATATTATATGGCGGCTGATATTTATACAAATCCTCAAGCTTATGGGAGAGGCGGCTGGAGTATTTATACCGGTTCGGCAGGGTGGTATTTTAACTTGCTGGAGGAAATTTTTAGGAGTCAGATAAAAGATAGTAGCGGCAACTCAGATTAAGGTTAATTTAAACGTTTTAGGGCAGATTTTTATCTGCCCTAAAATTTATGGTTTTACTTTTTTGGCTACGTAGTTTATAAATTCTTCTACATTTGGAATTTCACCTTTTTTAGGTATCTTTGCGATTTGTTCTGATTTATTCACATACGCGTAATTTATTGCTTCCTGCATATCTCTTTTTACTTCATCAACGCTTATTCCGTATTTTTTTGCTATTTTTTTATAAATTTTTCTCATTTCTCTGCTCATGTTTGACCTTTCTCCTTATAAAAATATATAGTTGGAATGAATACATTCCAATTATATACTATTTTTATTATAAAATCAATACATGTAATGTATTGATTCCAAAACAACAGGAGATAATTTATGGCATTAAAATTAAAACAAGACATACCTATAGGCAAAAATCTTAAAATGCTTCGTGAAAAAAGCAAATTAACGCAAGAACAAGTAGCAGCAAAGTTACAAACAATGGGACTTCCGGTAAGCAGGGAAATAATATCGCAAATGGAATTAGGAAAATATAACATTCGCGTTAGTGTATTGCTTGCGTTAAAATCATTATATAAGGTTTCTTCATATGATGAATTTTTTATTGTAAATGAAGATTTATATACTGATATAAAGGACGGTAAAAATAATGTACAACTTTAGTGAAGTAATAAAGGAATTAAGAAAAAGTAAAGGTATGTCACAAGAAACCCTTGCCAAAAGAATTGGTGTTACCAAATCAATGATATCATCATACGAAACATTTTCAAGTGACCCATCATATAAAAATCTTGTTAAGATAGCAAGAATTTTTAATGTTTCAACAGATTATTTGTTTGGATTGTCCAAAGAAAAAAAGGATGTTATTGATGTTACTGGCATTAAAAATGAACAAAGAGATATTTTAGACGGATTAATTCAATATTTTAAAGCGTTTAATGAAATAACAGAATATGATTTGGAAAATTCTAATAAATCAAATGACGATTTTTATTCTAAAACATTAGATAAGTATAGTTTATTAAAAATTTTTAATAATCAAAAATAAAAATATAATGAAAAAAGACAAGACAGGGAAATCAATTCCCCGTCTTGTCTTTTCAAGAAGTATATATGAGTATAGAAGTAGTCAAAATTATATAATTATGTTAAACATAAGAATAATACCTGCACATCAGCATACCGTTATAGAGTTTACGGTTACGTACAGCTTTTTCCCCGAATATTTTTTCAAATCCGTCATAAGCGGTAATTATAAAAAGCTTGTTATCTCCGCGTGGAAGCATTGTTTGACCCATTTCGCGATAAATTTGCTCTACATCGGCTGTTTCAAGCATTCTTTCGGCATATGGCGGATTTGTAATTACTTTGCATGGTTCGGGGGGATATTTAAAATCCGCAACAGCACGTTTTTCAACAGTAATATACTTTTCTGTTCCGCTAATAAAAATATTCTTTTTAACCAAATTTACTGCTCCGCCGTCTATGTCGTAACCATGAGCTTGGAATGTACTGTCTTTTTTTATTACCGATTTAAAATATTCAATTTCGTCACGCCACATTTTTTCGGGTACAAACGCCCATTTCATAGCGGAAAAACCTTTTGCTTTGTTAATGTTAACATAAATATGCTTATTTCCGTTAAAAACATTTTCCGCACGTTTTAATCCGGGTGCGATATTTAAAGCTTTATAAGCCGCTTCAATTAATAATGTACCGCTTCCGCAGAACGGGTCAATTACAATATCGTTACTCCCGACGCGTGCAATATCAACAAGCCCTGCCGCAAGCGTTTCTTTAATAGGTGCTAGGTTGCTTTCTTCTCTGTACCCGCGTTTATGCAAACCCGCACCGCTACTGTCAAGATACACAGTCATGCGGTCTTTGAAAAGAAAAAAACGCACCGGAAATTCCGCACCTGTTTCCGGAAGCGTTTCTAATTTATAAAATTCGGAAAGAGATGAGGCAAGAGCTTTCTTCACCGTTCTTTGAAGAGCAGGGATACTGTTAAGCTTTGAGTTGACAGACTGTCCTTTCACAACTGGAAATTTATCATTTTTTCCGATAAATTCTCCGACAGGAAATTTTCGCACATTATCAAAAACGTCGTCAAAACTTAAAGCGTCAAACTCGGCAATCACCAGCCCGATTCTTTCGGCTACAGAGCATCCGATATTTGCGCGGATTAAAACACGTTCATCTCCGGAAAAATTAACCCGTCCGTCCATGACACAGATATTATCTCCTCCGGCACGTTTTACTTCAAACGAAAGGATTTTTTCAAGACCGAAGTGACAGGGTGCGGTAAAGTTTAACTGCATTTTTTTATTTTTCTTTTCTATATTTAATAATTATGTCAAGGAATCCACTCCGAATAGTCGTGAAAAATAAGTACAGTGAAAGTCGAAAATTCACAGCTGTCAACTTAAGGGTTTAGAGTGGAAAATTGAAAGTGGAAAGTGGAAAGTTTTTAAGTCGGCTCAGCCGATTATTAAAAATAAACTTCGATTGTAGTTAATTTTGCCGAAATTAGGAACTGTCTAAATCTCGTTTCGGTTTTCCAACGCTTTCATTAGCGTTACATCATCGGCAAACTCTAAACTGGCACCAACCGGTAAACCGTAAGCAAGTCGAGTTACTTTTATCCCCATCGGTTTAACCATTCTCCCTATGTAGGTTGCTGTAGCTTCACCTTCGACGGTCGGGTTTGTCGCCATGATAACCTCGTCAACATCTCCGCTTAATCTAGCCATTAGCTCTTTAATC
This sequence comes from Holotrichia oblita, assembly GCA_023690525.1. Lineage (NCBI taxonomy): Eukaryota > Metazoa > Arthropoda > Insecta > Coleoptera > Scarabaeidae > Holotrichia > Holotrichia oblita. Next base: position 110,429 of record JALQSN010000116.1, on the reverse strand, counting down.
TTTATATCCTCCGGACTAATACCGTCCATTGGCGAAAGCAGTCCGTGCAGAACATGGTATGAGCCGTTAAAGCCGCCTGCCCGTTCAAGAGCGGTTACGTCCTTGGGTGCTTCAACAACGCAGATTATTTTTACATCGCGTTGTTGGTTAGTGCATACCGAACAAGTTTCCTGTTCGGTAAAATTTTGGCAAATCTTACAGGAACGCACGGTTTCTCTTGCACTAATCATGGCGTTGGCAAAAATGCGAACCTCATCAGCAGGCATATTAAGAATATGGTACGCTAAACGCTGTGCGGTTTTCATTCCTATACCGGGTAATCTTGCAAATTGCTCCGCCGCTATTATGAGCGGCAGGGGATTATGCTCCGCCATATAAATCTTAACCCTTTCCGAACAATTAAAATATTAAATTATTAAAAACTTAACCGGATTGCAATAAATTAAACCAATCCGGGGAAGCTTATTCCGCCTGTAACTTTTTCCATTTCAATCGCACTTTCAGAATCAACTTTTTCTATAATGGCGTTTACTCCGGCTATTATTATATCTTCCAAATCCTCAACAGCGTCCTTGTCTACTATATCGGGATTCAATTTTACAGATTTAAGTATGCGTCCGCCTGTCATAGTCAGTTCAATCATTCCGCCGCCCGCTGTGGTACTGAACTCCCGTTCTTCCAATTCTGCCTGTACGACTTTTATATCTTCCTGCATTTTTTGCGCTTGTTTAATCATGTTGTTCATGTTTCCTGCGCCTTTGTTTTGATATTCCTGAGGTAATCTTGCTTTCATTTAAATTGTTCCTTTTCTTTTTTTGTTATTTATAGTAAATTTATTATGTATTCTTATGAAAACGGTGTTATTTGCAACTTACAGGTTAGATAAATATAATCATCTTTTTTAATTAATGTTCGTTATTAATACTGCTTATTTAATTAAAAGTCCTTTTTTTACATTTTCATCAATTGCATTTTCAACCCATTGCCACATTGACGGTATCGCCGTCTTAACGGGTAACATACGAGTTCTCGCACGTTCTGCGGTTGCGTTGAATTTTACCCAAGCACTGCCTGTACCGCTTAGGTGAATGAGATAGAATGATTGTAATCTGTCTACCGCCGAAGCATAAACTGCGTCAGATGTTTCCATAGCGTCAAATTCTTCCCAAAGACTACGATATTCACATGCTTGATTGTCCGGTAACAGAGTAAATAACTTATCCGCCGCTTTACGTTCGCGTTCTTCCTTATCTATGTTAGCGGATATATCTTGTGCGGGAGTATCACCTGCAAAAACCTCAACTAAATCATGTACGATTGCCATTTTAATCACGCGGTCAATATTTACATTATCAAGAACACAATGTTCAAACAAAGTCATAGCCATTAACGCAAAATGCCATGAATGTTCAGCATCATTTTCATATCGCGAACCGTCAATGAGTGTTGTCTGTCGAAGTATTTTCTTCATACCGTCTGCAATTTCCAAGAATTTCAATTGTTTTTGCAATTTTTCTGTCATACCCCTTACCTCCAACATACAACTGAACAGTTACTAAAACTTTACTTTATCTTTAATTCAACACCCTCTGCTTTAAGCATATTTATAAAAGCTTCTACGCGGCTTGTTTCATCTTTGCGTTCTGTATTGTTTTTAATTTCGATAAATTCAAGTTTTGAAACCTTTCCGTTAGAAATTTTATTTACGGCATTGAGTACAAACGTATTATTTTCGGGGTTTGACATAATACCCTTCATCAATTCGTTTCCGCGAATCGTTAATACTTCGTCATTTAAAGATACATCTGCATTTTCTAGTATTCCGCTTAAAAACGGCGGTAATAAATTCAACGCATCTCCCCATCCTAAATATTGATTATTATTGACGGGTTTTGAATTATTAACGCTGTTGGCGTTTAGATTCAGGGAATCAATTGTATCGTTAACATACGGAACATCATAAACGTCCGGAATGTATTGACTGTCCTGATAATTTTGGTTGTCAGGAATATTTAAAAAATCTTCTGTATACGGAATATCGTGGACGTTATTAAAATCCGGAACTTCTTGAGTATAGTATATTTCAGGTTCATCATACATAGGCTCGTTTTGCATGATAGGTTCATCGGGTATTTCGTTCTTAACTAATTCCGTCGATTCATTCGGAAAAAGCGGCGGTATTAAATCCGCATTATGTTTTTCTTTTAACGTTTCGGTTTTTGTCTTTTGAGAATTTTCTGCTTGGCTTGTTTGGTTAGTTTTATTTGTTTTTAACGCGGCAATTTGTTCTTCTAAAATTCCGATACGTGCGGAGAGTGCTTTTTCATTAATATCAAGTCTGGGTTCACATAAACCGATTAAACACATTTCTACTAATAATCTGCGGTTTCCGGAACGACCAAGCTTTTCAAAACACTCTTCCAGAATATGCAGTGTGCGCATAATATGTTCAAGCGATATTTTCGAGCATAAATTTTTATATTCGTCCCAGTCGCGCGGCAGGAGTGTAAATATTCCCGAACCTTGCTTGCTTAAACTTGCGTTCGGCATTATTTTAAGCAACATGAGATTCCTGTAATGATAAATCAATTCGTCAATCAAACGCCCCATATCCTTGGAACGATTGTGCAGGGAATCCAGCATCATCAAAGCCTCGCCGCTGTTTTGGTTCATAACAGCTTCGGATATAGCAAACAGGTGTTCTTTTCCGGCTATTCCGGCACAGTTGCTGACTATTTCTACAGTAATATGCGATTCCGGTGATTCTTGATTTTGCTTGGTTGTTGCGGCACATGTATCCAGCAAATTAAGAGCGTCACGCATTCCGCCGTCAGAAAGGCGGGAGATAAGTATAGCGGCGTCTTTATCCAATGGTATATTTTCGTTTGAAGCGATTTTTAAAAGAAGCTCCGCGCTTTCCTCTATATTTATTCGGCGAAATTCAAACCTCTGACACCGGGAAATAATAGTTGCCGGAACTTTATGGCTTTCCGTTGTCGCAAGTATGAAAACAACGTGAGGCGGCGGTTCTTCTATCGTTTTTAAAAGAGCGTTGAATGCACTTGCGGAAAGCATATGCACTTCGTCTATAATATATACTCTGTACTTACAACTAACAGGTGAATAAACTATCTCGTCCCGTAACGCTCTTACATCGTCTACTCCGTTGTTAGAAGCGGCGTCAATTTCAACTATATCAGGAGTTCCGTTTTCGATTTGGCGACAGCTATCACATTCCAAACAGGGATTGCCGTCTTTCAAATCGGTGCAGTTTATTGCTTTGGCAAGGATTTTTGCACAAGTTGTTTTTCCTGTCCCTCGTGAACCGGTAAAAAGATAGGCGTGGGTTGAATGACTTGTCTTTAACTGGTTTTTTAACGTCCTCGTTATATGAGGCTGCGATATTACGTCCTCAAATGTCACCGGTCTGTATTTTCTGTACAGTGAAAGGTAAATAATATCTCACTCCTTTAAAACGTTGTAACTATTCAGTTGCACTTGGATAATTTATATTTTCTACAGTGGAAAGTTGAAAGTGGAAAATTGAAAGTTATGGTATCGCTTTGCGATGTATTTTAAATTATCCGCTTGCGGACTCATTCATTTTCCACTTTCAATTTAAACTTTCAACTGAACAAAATAAGCATTTTATACAATCGACTAAACAGTTACAAAGCGTTTAAACGAATATGCCGATTTTTTATACATCGGCATATATAAAAAACACAAGCATTTGCTTATGAACGCAGACTGGCTGCGGCACAGACCGAAATCCGCTTAATGCTGCTCGGTTCCCCGCCTGACATGGTTCACGGCACGGTCTTGCACAGGGTCTGCGTTCATAAGCAAATGCTTGTGAATAAAGCGATTTTCATTGTTATTAAAAATCATTTAAAATCAACAACTACATTATAACATTTATTTTTAAAAAAATCAATATGTTTTTTACAATTAACGAAATCAATTATACAAAAATAAAAATTAACATAAAAAATTCTACGCAACTAAAATAGCGGGATTGTTTTACCGTTCAAAAACCTGCATAATAAAAGCTGTTGCAACTCCACCGGCAAAAGCTGCCGCAGCAAGCTTTAAAGTCAGACTGAAAAACGATGAAAATTTTTTACTTTTTCTTTTTCTGACGGAAGTTGAAATATCTTTAATCAAATGATTGGCATTATCTGATAATTCAATAGTAGGAATATCGCATTTTGTTGGTTTAATAAAGAATATTGCACGCTCAAAATAATCGCTTTCCGGATTATTTATCTCAACTATTAATTTATTAACTCCTCTAAGCATAGCAGTTTAGATTCCTTTCATCGTATAATGTTGTTGATTTTTTATTCTGGTAAGTATAAACCAACTGTTTATTGATACTGATTTATATCATTCATGTATACTTGATTATAGGAAAATCAATTGGACTTATTCAAATGTTTTAAAGATTAATCGTACATTTTTTAATATTCAACATTAATATTGTTGAAAACTTTGTTTTAGAATCAAAAAAATGTTGAAAACTCTGTTGAAAGTGTTAAAAACCCATTGAACAAGCCTATGCATAATTTAAAAGATTTACTCATACTTTTTAAAGATAATCAATTTAATTATTGTTTATAATTTTATTTTGGATTTTCAACACAAAATAAATTTTTATAAAAAAACGGATATATAAAAAATCCGATAAACAAAAGCTTTGCGAATTTAACCGGACAGTATAAAATTGACATAATTTACAGAAAGCTTAATTTTTTAAAATAATATAGGATTTTCATGAGTATTAAGGTTTTCAACGTTGAAAGTGTGGAAAACTCGGTTTTTTATTAACAATTTTTAGCTTGCACATTAATTATATGTGGAAAACTCTGTTGAAAATGTTTAAAACCCTCATAAATCCTATACGCACTTTAAAATGTAAAAGTTTTTAATTTGTTGAAAAGCTAAAATAATTTCAAATTAAAAACCATATAAGATACTCTATATATGTTTTGAATACTTACTATATGCAACCACTTAAAGGAGGTTTTTGAAATAATTTTCAAGATAACAAAGTGTACATTTTATACTTAATAAATGATTTTTAGGTATATAGAATTGTTCATTTTGTAATTATAAAAACTAGGGTCTATCCGGTAATTGGCGAAATGACCAATAGCAAGTTGATTTTTCGCCAGACAAGGCAAATTTTCGCAGTAATAATTGATTTATTTCAAGAAAATTTAACGCAGTATGGTGGAAAATCTACGCTAATGGGTGTTTTGACAATTATCGGATAGTCCCTAGTAATAACCCGACCCAGACATGCATAAACTTTACGGGGTGATAGTTTTGTCCGCTTTTAAACCTAACAAAAATTTTTCAATACGATTTCGAGCATATATAATATCGTTGATAGCAGGAGCGTTTTTCGCTGCGTTAGCTTTGCTAATTTTTTCGGCAGCAACTTGGCTTTTGCAACTTCCCACGGAATATTCCGATACTTTTTCAATGCTTTCTCTTGGAACAGGCTGTTTAGCTTCCGGAGTGGTAATAGGCAGGATAAAAAGGCAAGGAGGGCTTTCGCGTGGATTTAAAGCAGGATTATTAATGCTCTTACCGCTTACTCTAATTGCTCTCATAAGCGGCGGTTTTTCCGGTGAATATTTCTTAGGACGCGCTGTGGCTTCAGCTGTTTGCGGAATGGTTGGCGGAGTTATCGGCGTTAATAAAAAATAATAAATATGTTTATAACGAGGCAATGTGCCGCCCACTTCTTTAAGCTAACGGCGTGCGGTTCTTATAAATAATAGGTATACGGTAGGAAAGATATTATTCTACCGTATACCTTTATGTTTTGTTTATTTTTACAATTAAAAATGGAAAATTGAAAATTGAAAATTATGGTGATAAAAAATGCTTATTAGGTACGGTATCGATATGTAGGGGCGAACAGTGTTCGCCCGTTGTGTGTTCCAGTTGAACCCCATATAAATCCAACGGAATTAGCGGGCGAACACTGTTCGCCCCTACATAACACCATCGTAGAAAATATAAATTATTTACACTCCATTCCTTGATTATTTAATAATAAATTTCGCTATTTCGCTTTCTTTACCAACCAATTTTCAATTTTCAATTTTCCACTTTCAATTGTAGAAAATATAAATTACCTGCATTCACTAATACTTTAAATGTGTAAATATTAAAAGCAATACTTGACAATATATTTTCAGTAATGTATAATAAAAAAGGCAACAAGCTTAAGATTTCCAAAGCATGACGGAATAAAACGTTCACAAGCATGGAAGTTATTCTACGTCTGTGTTTTTTCTGTATCAATTAAGTATACCGCAAAAGTATTATATAGATGCAGATAATTGCATTATTAAAAAATTATGTAGTGGCGATTATTAATCGTCCGCATATTTCGTAATTACCTAAAGAAAAAAAGGAGATAATAAAAGCATGAAAAATATTGTAAAATACATAGCGGTTAACAGAGTGAACGAACTGTGCTTTTTTATAATTGGGTTATTTTTCGTTTCGCCGGTTATTGTAAATATATCATGCCATATGAACGGCAGTAATATTTCAACTACCGACGATTATGTATTGATACAGACATTGGTTGGTTTATCGAGTATAGTAGTAGTAAGTGCGGCGGCAATATATCATTTATTTTATAAAAAAATAGAAAAACCGTTAAAAAGTCTTTTATACGATAACCGTGAAATCGTGGCTTTTTCGGTTTATATTCTTTTTGCGTTATTCTCCACTTTTGCAAATTTTTCGGATATTGCATGGTTTGGTGAGATTAACCGTCATGAAGGCTTCTTTGTTTTTTTAATGTACGTTTTTATGTTCATCATGGCATCGATGTTAAAAAACGAAAAGTTCAAGCGAATTCTGTTATATATGTTAAGCGGCGTATCCGTTTTTATAGGATTTTTAACTCTGCTAGTCAATAAAGAAATTGTTGAATACCGAACATTGCTGGTAATCAGAGATGCGGGAGTATTTTTGCAACACAACCATTATGGTTATTATCTCGCGGTTACCGGAATTGCAATGGCAGTGGGAGCAATTGTAACAAAGAAGTTATGGTTGAAGCTTTTATTTTATACCGGTTATATTTTTACAATCTATATAATGCTTATGATTGGACCGCTCGGCCCGTTTCTTGCCATTATCGCAGGCACATTTTTTGTATTGGTATGTTATTGTTTAAGTAAAAAACGTTTTGTTCCCGAAGCGTTTATGCCGCTTTTGCTTTTAGTTTGTGTTTTGGTTCTATATACTGTTTTTGAAAATAGAAGAATGTATAATGACATAGCGGGATTTTTCGGTGATGTGGAAAAAGTAGCGACAAGTGCAGAGGATTCAGTAAACGCAGGTACAACACGCTGGGGCTTATGGGTATTTACCGCAGAAAAGATTTTGGAAAGACCTATACTTGGCTGGGGTGCGTGCGGAATAATGGCGGAGCTGAAGAATGCGGCAGGAAGCTATATCACGCATAATGAATTTTTACAATATGGCGTATTTTTTGGAATCCCTGCTGTGCTGGCATATATCTCCGCAGCACTTATGGTATTTTTACGTGCGTTTAAAAACCGTATAAACCTTGCACCATGTGAAATTGTTTATTTAAGCGCGGCTTTTGTATACCTTGTTTCTTCATTTTTTGGAGTTACAATGTATTATACTGCTCCTTTCTATTATCTTTTTCTGGGACTTGCGGTTTCTAAAACAACAGCTTCTGCTGAAAAAGAAAACTTACTTATTGTAAAGTCTGTAAAATCTAATTCTCTCGCAGAAAAAATTGGTTTTAAAAAAGGCGATACTATAATTTCAATTAACGGTAATAAAATAAAAGATGAATTTGATTTTATATATTTTTTGCAAACAACACGCGAAGGAAAGAAGATTACTATAGAATTAAAAAATAGAAAACGCCGAATTGATAAAACAGACTATACCAATTTGGGATTGGAGTTTGAATCAAATCCGGACGAAAAACAACAACCCAAAAATAATTGTATTTTTAATTTTGCCAACCAATTACCTAAAGGAATGCGAGATACGTTATATTTAAAAGACGACGATACTCGCCTGTCGTTTTTGCACGGGAACTACGTTACTCTTTCTAATCTTTCAGAAGAAGACGTTGAACGTATAATTACGATGAAATTCGGAGTTAATGTGGCAGTGCATACTACCAACCCTGCTTTGAGAAAGAAAATATTGAAAAACCCAAAAGCGGGTGATTCTTTGGAATATTTATATAAAATGGCAAAAGCGGGAATACAATTGAATTGCTTGATTATAGTATGCCCGGGTATAAACGACGGTAAAGAACTTAAGAAAACCTTAGACGATTTAACTGCACTTTATCCGTCGGTAAATAGTATAGCATGTGTTCCTGTAAAGTTGACGAAATATCGCGATGAGCTAAAATTACCTAAACTGGAAACATTCGATAAATCCACCGCATTAAAAACACTTGAAATAATAAAAAACAGCGGCGATACCATGTTTAAACAGCATAGTAACAGAGTGGTTTATCCATCTGACGAATTGTTCGTAATTGCTGAAAAACCAATTCCTGATTATGATTATTATTCTGATTTTTCACAGCGAGAAAATGGTGTAGGTGCGTGGGTTATTTTTGAACATGAGTTTAATACGGCTTTGAAAAATAATAAAAGCAAGGTTACTGTTAAAAAATCTATTGCAACCGGTACAATGACAGAACCTTTAATAAAGACGCTGGTTAAAAAGCTTGACGGAGAAAGCGTTAATGTATATGCTGTTAAAAATAATTTCTTTGGTGGAAATATTACCGCTTCAAGTTTGATAACAGGACATGATTTAATTGAACAGCTTTTATCGCATAAAAATGAATCGGGAAAAGAACTGCTGATTCCTTCATCAATGCTTAAATTCGATGAAAATGTTTTTATAGACGATGTAACGAAAACTCAAGTTGAGGAACGGTTAGGAATAAAATTAACAGCGGTAAACTGCACGGGGAATGCGTTACTGGAAGCGTTACTGGATTAGCATAATTTTTGGTTGGTTGTAGAAAATGATTAATAGCTACGGTAGCGATTTGTAGGGGCGAACAGTGTTCGCCCGATAATTCCGCTGGTTTTATACGAGTACAACCGGAACACATAGCGGGCGAACACTGTTCGCTCCTACATCACATTTCAAAAACCATTAACGTACATTATATAAATTATTTAAATTCGATTCCTTGATTATTTAATAATAAATTTCACTATGTCGCTATCTTTACCAACCAATTTTAAATTTTCCACTTTCAACTTTCCACTGTACAAAATATAAATTTTCTACATTCAACTGAATAACTAACGATACGCGGTTTTTACTAAAACATCAACAAGTTCCGGAAACGCCCATTTCAACCCTGTGCGGTCAAGCAGTCCGAAACGTTCGCCGTTACCGGAAAATGCACCGTTGTCCCACCAAACGCAAGGGATTCCGTACTCTCGCGAAAGTCCGATATAGTATTCAGCCCATAATACGCGGGAAGTAAGGTTATCTTTGTCGCGCACACCCATTTCTCCGATTATAACGGGTATTCCTTTATCGGTAAATGCTTCTTTTAAACCGTTGAACAATTCGTATATCGGTTCTGTTGAATCAACTTTATCAGGAAACCATAAACCGCTGCTTTCCGCGTCAAGAGCCATTCCATATGGTGTATAGGCGTGTATTGAAACGATTATCTTATCGTCGTTTGCCGGAATTATCAATTCGTTATAAGCTTCCGGCGAACATGAAGCCGCATACGAGGGAATCATTAAATGGCGGTGAGGGTTGTTGCCGCCAGATGAACGCACGGTGTTAATAAAAACCGCGTTAAGTTTATTAACAGTTTCGCGTCCTTCTTTGTTTCCTCCGTTCCATTCGTATTCTGTTCCACGCATACGAGGTTCGTTCATACCTTCGAATATCAGCTTTTCGTCATAACCCTTGAAACGTTCCGCTATTTGCTTCCATATAGCTTGGAGCGTTTTACTATTTTCTTTTTCTTTTTCATAACGAGGATAAAGCCATTCTTCATGATGGGTGTTTAGTATACAAAACATATCATTGTCCAGAACATACTCCACAACCTCTGCGACTCTATTCATCCATATTTCGTCTATCATATAATCAGGTGCAAGGTGTCCTTCCCACGTAACAGGAACACGAACAATGTTAAATCCTTTTTCTTTTATAGTTCTTATCATTTCTATAGTAGTTACAGGGTTGCCCCAAGCGGTTTCGCTGCTTGTATCATTCATTAACTCTCCGTGATGTTTCCGTGCGTCAAGGGTGTTGCCTAAGTTCCAGCCGATTTTTATTTCCGAAACAAGAGCGGCAGAACTGATTATTCGTATAGGCATTATTTCGTTTTGGCTTTTAAATATTTGCGTCATTATGAAACCTCCTTTTATATTTGAATAAATGGTATCATTAAACTTTATTAATGTCAATATTAAAGTTTAATTATTCAATTGAAAATGGAAAATTATTTTAGTTATAAGTTGTGTTTAAATGGAAAACAAGATAAAAATTTATTTAACTTTCCACTTTCAATTTTCAATTTTCCACTGTATAAAATAAACATTTTACACAATCAACTGAACAGTTACATTAAATTTTAAAAACAAGTTGATATTTTTAATGTTATATGATATAATTAAATAATTACTATTTTGAACATTACATAAATATAAAGAGAGAATGAATATGCGGTATCGCAACCGAAATTTAAGGCACGAACTTAAATACATAATAAATGCGGGCGTTTATGAGATTTTGCGTTCGCGTTTTAAAGCTGTAATGAAGCCGGACGCAAACTCTGTTAATGGTGAATACCGTGTAACCAGTCTTTATTTTGATGATATTTACAGAACCTCTTACAACGATAAACTTGGAGGGTTTCAATCGCGCAGAAAGTACCGTGTTCGGGCTTATAACCTTTCTCCGGATAAAATAACCCTTGAAGCGAAATACAAAAATGACGAATATATATCGAAAGTAAACGCTTCTCTTACTCTTGAAGAATATTACAGGCTGATAAACGAGGATTACTCAATGGGGTTTGAGGAAAAGTTTTTTTCTACTTCGATGGAAGAAATGGCGGTATCGAACTCTATAACCGCGCTTCGTCCGACTGTATTGGTTGATTATTTTCGGGAAGCTTATGTTTGTGAAGCGGGTAATGTGAGGTTAACGTTTGACAAAAAGCTTTCGACTTCTTATTCTTATGATATGTTCAGTTCTGATATTGCTTTTTCACCTGTTTTGGATAACGTTATACTGGAAGTAAAGTTTGATGATTTTCTTCCGTCTTATATAGAAGCGGTTCTGTCAGGGTTTCCCATGATAAGGGAATCAGTTTCTAAGTTTTTGCTGTGTTCGGATAAACTTACGGATATGCATGTTTTGTATAAAGTTAACATAATATAGGTATTTTATGAAATTTAAATTTTGCCCTCTGTGCGGTTATAATCTTGATAATAAATTAATAAATGGTGATGAGTTTGCTCAATATTGCATTGCATGTAAAAAACCTTATTTTGATAATCCGTCTGTTTGCAAAATTGCAACTGTCATTAACGAAAAAGGTCAGGTATTACTATTAAAATCAAATTACATATCAACTATAAAATGGACGTTGGTAGCGGGATATGTAAATAAAGAGGAAACACTTGAAGATGCCGTTATTCGGGAAATAATGGAAGAAACAGGACAGCGTGTTGAAGAATTGAAATATGTCAGGAGTTATTATTTTGCTCCTAAAGAATTGGTTATGTGCGGATTCATTGCATGGGTTAATCAAGTTGATTTCACAAATTGCAATGAAGTCAACGATTTATTTTGGTGCAATATAAATGAAGTTAATAAATATATAAACAGGGAAAATAACCTTTCCGGTACACATTTTGATTGTTGTTTTAATATTATTAATAATAATTAAACTGTATGTTTTGAGGAATTACGAGTGGAATTTACATTTGAAAGTACGGATTTATCCGATTATTTAAAATCAAATAAGTATATAGATTTTTACAAAGAATCTATACAGCAAAAAGCGAATGAATTGTTTACTTCTTTAATTGATGAAATATCAATAATTAAAAAGCATTTGAATATGTACGTGATGATATAAGCCATTCCGGCGACATAGACAGTGAAAGGGTAACAAAAAGTGCATCCGAAGTTTTGAGGTATAAAGAAGGAATATGCGTGGCAAAATCTTTGCTTTTAACTGCTTTGTTAAGATATGCCGGTATCCCTTCCGGTTTATGTTATCAAAGACTGACTAGAGGTGATACACCAGAAACCGGATACATAATTCATGGATTAAATGTTGTTTATTTTTCAAAATTAAAAAAGTGGACACGCTTAGACGCGAGAGGTAACAAGCAAAATGTTGACGCGCAATTTTCTATTAATGAAGAAAAAAATGCTTTTCCTGTCAGGATTGAATATGGGGAGATTAATTACCCTACCATATATGCAAATCCTCATCGGTTGGTAATGGAAGCATTGGAAAAACGTAAAAACCGCCGTTTAGACAGTTTTGATATATCGGAATTAAATTAAAAATAATTATTTTATATATCGGAGGTAACCCATGCAAACCCAATTATTAGGCGTAATCCAAGACATATCCGCTCTGCTCGGCGAAAGCTTCGACTTATCCCAACAATTCCAAAATCTGTCCGTACCCCATATCCTTACGGCAATGGTGACGGCGGCTGTATGCGGATTGGTTATTTACCTTGTATACCGCTTTTTTTACCGCGGAATAGTTTACAGCGACAACTTTAACATTCTGCTTGTACTGATTACAGTTGTTACGGCTTTTATAATCATGACAATCAGCGCGAATCTTGTTCTCTCACTGGGTATGGTCGGTGCGTTGTCAATTGTGAGATTCCGTTCGGCGATAAAAGACCCGCTTGATGTAGGTTTTCTTTTTTGGGCAGTCGCCGCAGGACTAACAGCGGGGGCAGGATTGTATTTCGTGGCTCTTTTAGGGACTTCGTTTGTTGCTGCTTTGTATATTTTACTGACAATGACCAAAAAGCAAAGAAAAAGTTACTTGCTTATTGTTCGTTATAAAGAATCCGCAGAAGAAAACATAAATGGTATGTTAGGTAAAATTCGGTATAAACTAAAAAATAAAACGCATACCGATACTTCTGTAGAACTGACTGTTGAAGTTAAAATAAAAAATAATGATACCTCATTATTATCGGATTTTAAATCGGCAGAGGGAATCATTTCTGCAACCTTGCTTGAATACAACGGCGAGTATATGAATTAAATATAAAAATCTAATATATTAAATAAATTAAAAACAGGAGGAAATTCCAAAAACATGGACAAAATCAATGACGTAAAAAAAGTTAAAAAAGCGGTAATTCTTGCCGCCGGACACGGAACACGCGTACTGCCTGCGACAAAAGCAATTCCCAAAGAAATGTTAACTATTGTGGACAAGCCTGCAATTCAATATATAATAGAGGAAGTAACAAAAGCGGGTATAGATAATGTGCTGGTTATACTTAGCCGCGGCAAATCTATTATTCAAGACCATTTTGACCGTTCGCCCGAACTTGAAGCCGCGCTTATTGATAGAAACAATCAGGAAATGTATGACAATGTGACACATATAGCACAAATGGCACATCTTTTATATATGCGTCAGCAAGAAGCAAAGGGAACAGGAAACGCTGTTCTTTTAGCTAAAAATTTCGTGGGTGACGAGCCTTTTGTCGTAGCTTATGCTGATGATGTTATTATTGGCGACGACCCCGCAACGGCACAGATTTGCCGTGTTTATGAGGAATTTGGCAAAGGCGCGGTTGTAATGAAAGAAGTTCCCACCGAACTTGTAATGAAATATTCGTCACTTAAAGTAAATAAAATGCGTGATAATATATACGATATAAGCGATATGATAGAAAAACCGCGCGAGGACCAGATGTTCTCTAATTTTTCTGTACTGGGCAGATGCGTTTTGCCGCCTTCTATATTCGATATACTGGAACGCACGCAACCCGGTGTAGGCGGCGAAATTTATCTTACAGACGCAATGAAAGAACTTGCTCATATTGAAGGAATGATAGGCGTTGATTTTACCGGAATACGCTACGATATGGGGAATAAGCTAGGAATGCTTAAAGCTATCGTTGAAGTTGGGCTTGCTCATGCAGAGATAGGAGAAGGATTTCGGGAGTATTTGAAAGAAGAGATATGCGGAACGCTTTGATGTTATAGATTAACTATTTCATTTTCGATTTCTATTATTAGTTGTTTAATTAATTGAATATCTGTTTTTAATATTTCAATATCTATATAACAATCATCATGATTAAAATTAATGTATAAATTAAGCTTTTTTGCTCTTTTTTGCAAATAATATATGTTTCGGGTTATATTTGATGAAAAGTTAAACATAAGAATGTAATCACCTCGCAGTAATTATACTATATTTTGATAGTAATGTCAACACTGTTATTCGATAGTAGATTATAATTATCTCGGGTGATTACAGTGAACGGTTATTACTATTATCAAAGACTAAAAGACTGCCGTGAAGATAAAGAATTAACGCAAAAGCAAGTCGGTGAGATTCTAGGTATCGACCAACGGGTATATAGTACCTATGAAACAGGAAAAAGACAAATTCCGATTAATTATTTAACCGAATTAGCTTTACTATACGAAACAAGCATTGATTATTTGGTTGGATTAACCAATAGCAAAATGCCGTATTTACGTAAAAATTAAATATAAAATAAAATATTGAAAATTACATGTTAATATGATAAGCTTATATCATTCTATTTTAAGCGAGGTTACTCCGATGGCAGTATAATCCGATTTAAAACAATAAATTAAACAGCCCATTTTTAATGGGTTTGGTTTTGTTGTCAAAATAGGATTATTTAAATGTCATCTTTATCGCCTGTTCAAATGTTGTTAGTGAACAGGTTTAATAAATGATGTATAATCCTTTTTGGGCAAAACCAAAAAGGATTACTTTTATATAGGAGGAAACTTTATGAAATGTTATTGCAAAGAAACCAGCGAAGGTTTTTATTATGTTGTAGAGGACGCTCCGGAGGATAAACACGAACTAATAAAAACAGCTTTTTATGAACAAAATAATAATACATTTTTAAAATGGTATCCGGTAGACATGCCGGATAAAGAAATCGTTGTTCCTAATTATGAACGTTTAGCTCCGGGCATATTTTCGAGAACTACAGCAAATTGGGAAAACGCTTTGGATATATTTTGCAAAATCGCTAAGGAAAATTCCATAAACTTTATAATCCGTGGCAGCGTGACTGCCGCAATACAAGGAGTTGACATTTCTCCGACTGACATAGATGTAAATATAGATGTTACCGATTTTAAGAGAATGAAAGAAATTTTTAAAGAATACATAATTGAACCATTGGTTTATAATGATTCGTTAATGATGGTTAGCTATTTCGGAAGATTATGTATAGGCAATGTTTGGCTTGATGTGAGTGCAGCACCGAAAAAAGGATATGAAGTCAAGGATATTGTGATAAAATGTTGGCAAGGACATATTATTAATGTACAGTCATTAAAAGAATGTTATGAAATATATAAGGTTATGGGGAAAGATAAATACATTGCGGAAATAGAAAGCTTTTTAATTTAAACAATTAACTTAAAAACATGTGAACAGTTCAAAACTGTTCACATGTTTAATTTAATTATTCTAGCAAATGAAATAATCTTACAATCTCCTTTTCCGTTTCATAAACACGTTCTGCGATAAACTTACAGAAAAAATCGGGGTTATTATTTAATTGATACCGCTTGATAGCGTTTAGATAATCTATCCTGCACACAGTCGGAATAATTCCTATCATATATTTATCCTGCAAAAGTGCAAGATTCATAAGAAGCCGTGCAACTCTGCCGTTGCCGTCAATAAACGGGTGAATGGAAACAAATTTCAAATGAAGCAAAGCGGCAAATTCAACAGGGTGATATTTTTCCCGATATTCTTTTATCCAGTTTTCTAATTCATTCATTTCTTCTTCCAGTGTTTCCGGTTTTGGAAACACATATTCAGTCCCTGTAACGATTACTTGCCGTTTACGCCATTTTCCCGCATTTTTCTCGTCTATTGATTTATAAAATAATTTGTGCATTGTTTTTATGTCATGAACGGAAATATCTTTTTTAATTATTAACGAGAACATGAAATCATACGCTTCGCCGTGTCCTGTAACTTCATATAATTCTCTAAGCGGGTGTCCGGAAACAGTCAATCCGTCCTCAAGAATGACTTTGGTTTCCGTGATAGTAAAGGTATTTCCCTCAATTGCATTGCTTGACCATGTCAGCCCAATTTTAAAATATCCCCGAAGCTGTTCCAGCATATCCCCTTCAAAAGGGCGGTGTTTGTTTATTAGTTCTTTATAGTAGTCTACATCATCATAAATATTCATATTTGTTTTGTACCTTATATTAATAATTTGGTTGTTTATAACTTCTCGCTGATTTCATCTAAAAATAACAACGTTTCCGTTCTTACTTCACGGCTGGAATATAAACCTTCCGCCGCAAGTTCGGAAGCTTTTTTCGCGTTTTGAACCGCTTGTTGAATCTTCAATTGTTTCGATTGTTCTTTTGCCAAGGCGAGATATGACCGGGCAAGCAAAGCACACGCTTCGTCATATAGCGGTGGTGGATATATCGGGGTGTCGGGTGAACTTGATTTTTCGTTTAAAAGCGGGGTAACTATTCTAATCACACTTTCGTATTTTTTTGCACGGAACTGCGTTTTACCACACAAAAGCGTGTCAAGTAAACCCGAATTATTTCTCTCACTCATTATCGAAGAATTTGACGAGCCTGATTCTTTATCGCTTAATGAATCGTTATCGGGTACTAAACTGAATATAGGTATTTCCAAAACTTTTGAAAGGTATTCGAGGGTTTTTATAGACGGAAAAGCTGTTCCGCTTTCTATCTGGCTCAACATATTACGCGTAATAAAATCACCTACTACTTCGGATTGGGTCATCTTTTTTCGCAAACGCGCTTCTTTTAGTCTTTTTCCAAGCTCGATACTATCCATTGATAAAACCTCAATTTTACATTTATATTAAACTTACTTTTAATAAGAAAAAAGCGTAAATATTATTTACATATAGTTTATCATTAAGTAAGCAAAAAAGCAACCATTTCACAAAAATTTTACAAATTCATCATATATTTTTTTAATATTAAAAAATTTGTAAAAATATAATTTACCTTTTCCAATCGAACATTCAACGAAGTAATTTATAATTTAGAATAAAAAATAGTAAAAAAATAAAAATTTTAAAAAAATATATTGACATTAGCCAAAAAAGTGATATAATCAAAATAAGGTAAATATTATTTACAAAGAATCAGGTAGTTATCAATTTTTTCTATTCATAATAACTACTTATAAAAAAATTTGCATTTTTAATTATTTATTATTTATTATTTATTACACAAGAACTTGTTCTTATATAGTAAGGAACTGTGAATCAATAACTTGAACATTTGCCTTGTGTTTTTGCCGCCGTACTGCGTTAATTTTTTCTTAAATATCAATGGATATTCGCGAAAAAATTGCCTTATCTGACCGCAAAAACCCGAAAGCAAATTTGTTCAACTTATTATTGCACAATTCCTAAGGAAAGGTACATAAAAATATGGAGTGGTTTTCAGAATGGTGGGTCGGGCTTGCTTTTGTTGAACAGATTTTATACTGTATAGCAATTCCCGCTACAATTATACTACTAATACAAACGATACTTTTGATAGTCGGGTTCGGTAGTGCGGGTGAGGGTATAAACCCCAGTGATACTAGCGGATTGGAAGGTTTTGACGGCGACTTTGATATTTCGGACGGCGGTGCTGATTCCATTACGGAAGGGTTAAGCGGAGAAGGTCTGGATTCTATGGACGGTTCTGCTCCGAACGAAATGGGTGCAATGAGCCTTTTTACCATGCAAGGTATTATTTCTTTCCTTTGTATATTCAGTTGGAGCGGAATCGTTTTGGCAGGAACTCTGCACATTCTTATAGCGTTGCTGATTGCATTCGTACTTGGTTTTCTTGCAATGTTCGGGGTTGCAAAAATAATACAGCTTTCTACCAGACTTGTACAAAACGGAACTTTGAACATGAAAATTCTGCTCGGCGAAACAGGAACGGTTTATATTCCTGTTCCGGCAAACAATTCGGGTCACGGCAAGGTAAATATACAACTTGCTGAACGGTTTATTGAATGTGACGCAGTAAGCGAAAGCGATACTTATCTGCCAACAAATACAACAGTAAGAGTGGTTGATATCTTGTCAGGGAATATTTTGGTGGTTGAACGGCTTGAGTAAATTATGTAAATAACATTTAATTGTATGCAGAAAATATACATTATGTAATGCAAAAATAAAGGAAGATATATTATAGTGATGATTAATAAAGAAAATATAAAGTCGGCTATACAAACATTAGAAATATAAAATAAATGTGTTTGTATACATTCATCTTTTAAGTCGTTCGGGTGTCATATAGACGGGGGTGCTTTAACAGTCATAGATGCTTTTTTAGATGAAGGATGTACTGTCATGACACTCACTTGTGCTGATATGTACGAAGTATATCCTCCCAAAAACTTGCGTCCTTCAAGAAACGGAACAGGTGATTACTCTTATTTGGTAAATAAAAGTTTTAATACTCCAAAAACATTTACGATTGACAGTAATGATATTACAAAAGATGATATGGGTCTTATTCCATATACTTTGTTGAATATACCATCGAGAAAAAGAGGATATAATCCGCTCAGCTCATTTACGGCTTTCGGCAGATTCGCAGATGAATTGGTGCATAATCAATCAAATTTAAATGTTTTTGCACCGTTACAAAAATTATATGATGTTTGTGGCTGTGTCCTTCTTATGGGAGTAAATTTAAAAAGTGCGACGATAATACATTATGCGGAACAAGCTGTTGGGAGAGTACCATTCGTAAGATGGGTAAATAATTTGAATGGTGAACCGGATATATGTAATGTTGGTGGCTGTTCTAACGGGTTTGAAAAATTTTCAAATAAATTAAAATCCGTAGAAAAGAATATTACAGTCGGAAACAGCTTGTGGAGATGCTTTCCGGCTAAAGAAACAGTGGATATATGTGAAAATGCAATGCGAAAAACACCTGAAATATCTCATTGCGGAAACTCAATTTGTGAACGATGCAATGATGCAATTTTAGGCGGACCAGTTTGGTAAAAAATCAAATAAAAATAAGTGTTATATATAATCAACTAACAGTTATATAATATATAAAATATATATGTATAAACAAACGGTATTCACCAACATATATTACACAAAAAATAATTATCGGAGGAAACAAAAATGAACGAAGCTATGATTATCCTTGTCAGCGTTTGTGCGGTTATCG
The DNA here is from genome assembly GCA_023690525.1 of Holotrichia oblita. Lineage (NCBI taxonomy): Eukaryota > Metazoa > Arthropoda > Insecta > Coleoptera > Scarabaeidae > Holotrichia > Holotrichia oblita. Next base: position 90,920 of record JALQSN010000116.1, on the reverse strand, counting down.
TATTTGCACTTTTAATGGGAATTTTGTCGCGGTACAGAAAATGTCCGTCCGACAAAATACTGGTAATTTACGGTAAAGTAGGTTCTGACACAAACGGGCAGACTCGAAGCGCGAAATGCATTCACGGAGGAGCTGCTTTTATAGTTCCTATTATCCAGTCTTATCAATATATGGACTTGACGCCTATCACCATAAACGTGGATTTAAAAAGCGCGCTTTCCAAACAAAACATACGTGTTGATGTTCCGAGCCGATTTACTGTAGGAATATCCACCGAACCAGGCGTAATGCAGAACGCCGCAGAAAGGCTTCTCGGTTTGAAGCTTAATGAAATACAGGATTTAGCAAAAGACATAATTTTTGGTCAGCTTCGTTTGGTAGTAGCCACTATGGATATTGAGGAAATCAACACCGACCGCGATAAGTTTCTGCTTGCTGTATCGAACAATGTGGAAATCGAGCTTAAAAAAATAGGTTTGAGATTGATAAACGTAAACGTAACCGATATAAACGACGAATCTGGTTATATAGACGCGTTGGGTAAAGAAGCCGCTGCTAAAGCGATAAACGACGCAAAACAATCTGTAGCCGAAAAGAACCGCGACGGTGAAATCGGACAGGCAAACGCACAACGTGACCAGCGTATTCAGGTTGCCGCCGCAAATGCAACTGCAATACAAGGTGAAAATGACGCACGTATAAATGTCGCACGTTCCGAAGCCAACCGCCGCGAAAAAGAAGCGGAATCGTTAAGACTGGCTACAGCGGCTGAACAGGTTCAAGCGGCAAAAGCAAAAGAAGAAGCATATGACGCACAAAAACACGCCGAGTTGGTGAGAGCAGAGCTTGAACGTGCTACCCAGCAAGCTGATATTATTATAAAAGCGGAAATTGAAAAGCAACAGGTTGAAATAGACGCCGAAGCAGAAGCAGAAGTTATTCGCCGTAAAGCACGCGGTGAAGCGGACGCAATATACTCAAAAATGGAAGCACAGGCAAAAGGTGCAATGGAAATCCTAGTCAAGCAAGCGGAGGGTATCAAGGAGCTTTTGGCAGCTTCCGGCGGCAATGCAGACAGTGCGGTTAAACTTTTGATTGCGGATAAATTAGAACAGCTTATGCAGATACAGGTTGAAGCAGTTAAGAATATAAAGATAGATAAAGTTACCGTTTGGGATTCCGGAACAGGAGCAGGCGACGGTAAAACGGCAACCGCCGACTTTATTAGCGGAATGCTTAAATCTGTACCGCCGATGGGTGAAGTTTTCAAGCAAGCGGGAATGGATTTACCTAAGTTTTTGGGAACTGATATAAGCGAAGTTGTTGAAGAAGCAAACAAATAAAAACAAAAAGGCGACCGGCTGATTAAACCGGTTGCCTTTTTGCTTTTAATTTTAGGAATTGTACAATAATAAGTTGAACAAATTTGCTTTCGGGTTTTTGCGGTCAGACAAGGCAATTTTTTCGCGAATATCCATTGATATTTAAAAAAAATTAACGCAGTATGGCGGCAAAAACACAAGGCAAATGTTCAAGTTATTGTTTCACAGTTCCTTACTCTTCATCTTCGTTGTTAGACTCGTCGGCAATAATAGCTTCTTCCGTTTCGCTTTGTACTTTTTTTAATTTTTCGGCTTCTTTTTCCAAGGTGTAAATCGTGTATAGCATCTGATTAAAAAGTTTTATGTATTGGGCTTTATAGTCAATCATGGGTTTCACCTCCTTGATATTTTTATTATTTAATTTCACAATTATTTAAAGCATAATCTAATAATATATTAATCAATTTGTTTCGCTTGAAGTTGGAACTTGCCGCTAAATCATTTAAACGTATTAAAACATCATTCCTTATACGCACAGAAATTAACTGATAACCGTCCTCGCCCTTTTTCTTTTGATTTTTTTGTATTATTAATTTTTCAAACATATAATACCCCCTTTAATATATTATAATTAATAAATGTAATATATTATATATTAGGAATTGTAATATTTTTGTATTATATAGCAAAAATGTAGGAGCGAACAGTGTTCGTTCCTACATTAGAAATTTATATCTAATATTATTTGACAAAATATTACAAAAATGTTATAATAAACAAGACAAAGGGTTATGTCATAACGGTAGGCGGTTTAACGAATCCTCCGAAAGGAGGTGACGTATATGGATGTGTTTTTAATTAAGCTATTACTTCTTGCGATTCTAATTGAATTACATAGAATAAATAATTCCATGAAAAAATAACCGCCCAAGCTAAGGAAACGGTTATTTTTAACTAATCTTTAGGTAAAACCGTCTATCGGTATAGCCTTTTGTCTATTTACATTATAATCTATTTTATAATATTTGTCAAGAGTTAATTTTAAATAAAACATACATATATCAATTACCATTCGCCTTTAACATAGCAGAAAATTGTCCTTTTGAAGCCGAATAAATCTCAACGCCTTTCTTTTGTCCAAACTGCTTCACTGCCGCAATATAAAGCTCTTGTGTACTATTGGCTTTAGACATCAATTCATTAATAACAGTTAAATCTTTTTCTGTTATCTCAACCGGAATTTGAACATCATTTACTTCTTTCTCAACGAAGCTTTCGTTAGTTTTGACATTTACCGGAGTTTTTATTTGTTTTTTCGGAGTTTGACGAGGCTTTGGTTTCGGTTTTTCAAGTTTTTCTGGCTTTTCCGGTTTTTCGATTACTTTTTCTTCCGCGTTATGAGAAACAATTATACTTGGTTTATCCGCTTTAACGGTTGAATCTTTTTTGTCTGTTTCCGTGTTCGTATTTGCAATCGTATCTGTGTTGGTGATGACATTTTGAGTTACTGTATTTTCAATGGGAACAAGTGTATTTTCGATTTTAACTTCATTTTCAAGTTTACTGATATCGTTTTCCGGTTTGTCAATATTGATGTCGACCGGTTTTTCTACTTTATTCGAAATCATCTTTTCCACAGCTTGAATAGCGTTCGCTCTCTCAACCGCGTTTTGTGCCGCTTGTCCTGAAAGCCATGTAAGGATTGTTTTTATCGAATTAAATCTTCTTATAGAAGGTTTTAACTCGATATACCCATAAGCCCAAAAATCGATTACAAAGTCAAAACCGTTGTCTTTGCTGATTATATAAAAATCCGCATCGGGATTGATTTTAATCTTGTAACCTAAAAAAGAAGAAAGTTGAAAGTCAAGAGCGTTTTTTCCTCCGCGTCTAACCTTGTAATAGTTTAGCTTAGCTTTGCAAAACATAAATTTGTGCAGCATTTCAAACGAAATAGAATCAGCGTTCGCACTGTAAAAAATAACGACTTCATCGTCCTCGGTTAGCATGTCCACACCCATTAAGCCATCGTTGTGAACGTTTTCAAAATCAATTAAAAATATCCTCATGTATTGTTTTATCCTTTTTTTATATATTGTAACCCGAAATAAACAAAGAAGCCAATCGTATAAACAATCGACTCCTTTCATAATAAAGTTAGAAATGAGTAAAACGTTGTGCTTTAAAAGTTTTCCGCAACTGCTACGATAAACAGTTTAACCATGTATTTTTATGAATAGTGTAAGGGCGATTTTAAATCGTCCGTTTATTTTGTATAGAGATAATGAGAGGGGTTTCAAATCCGTTGAATCAATTATTTTTCGAAATTGGCAAAGTATAAATTCATTAAATAATTGAAGCTGATGGGGGGATTTACGAACCCGGGGGTTTCAAATCCGTTTAATTATTCATCTTTCGTAATTAACAAAGTTTCCAATTCATTGAATAATTTAAGCTGATGGGGGGATTTACGAACCCGGGGGTTTCAAATCCGTTGAATCAATTATTTTTCGAAATTGGCAAAGTATAAATTCATTAAACAATTGAAGCTGATGGGGGGATTTGAACCCCCGACCTATTGATTACGAATCAATTGCGCTACCACTGCGCTACATCAGCATTAATTTGAAAAAATCGCAATTTTATATAAAAGGTTGCAAAAAGACGAAAAAAGTGATATAATTGTATAATCAACAATCAGGTTATATATAAACATATCATTGCATATATATACCGCAAATATTAAAACACGCAAAATATAATAATTATTTTACTATAAATTTTTAATTTTGTCAAGGGGAGTTGGTTTAAATAGAACTAAAAAAGAAACCGTTGGATTTGATTTTACGGATTTTATCCGTACTTTTTGCTTTGACAGCTTTGTTTTTAATAATTATTTCTATTATTTTTACTATTGGCGGCGATAACCCTAACATTTTTGGCAGTAATGTATACATAGTTAAAAATAACGTATTCGGTATAGTAAACAAAGGCGACGCTATACTTGCTTCCGACGTGCCGCATGAAGAAATCCATGCCGGAAATATAATTATTTACACGAACTCTGAAAATCAAAGCGGAATCGCAGAGGTACATTCATCGGAACAAACAGACGGAGTTTACACTTTTACTGCATTAAGTGAACGCGGTGTTGAAATAAAAATTTCACAGGGGCAGATAATCGGAAAAGCAATGCAAACCAGCGGGTTTTTAGGCGGGTTAATTAATTTTGCTAAATCTCCTTCAGGAGTACTGATTATAGCGGTGCTTCCCTGTCTGTCAGTTTTGATATACGAAGCTACCAAATTTGCGTTAACGCATTTTAAAAAAGAACAAGACGTAGAACCTATAAAAAAGCAGGAAGAAGTCCCGACTTTTATTCCGCGCCAAAAAGTATCTCACCGGAACAATCATGTTAAAAACGAATCTGTTAAGGATAAAAAGATAGACGCTGTAATTAATTCTTACGCAAAAGTTGCATTAAATAATACCGGAGAAAACGATTACGGCTATCTTTCTGAGAAAAAACGTGAAAGCGATTATCCGCTTTTTACTTCACCCGCGAGCAAAACGGGAAATTTGAACCGTTCGCCGTTAAACAGTCAGCAATATATTCCGCCAAAAACAAAACCCGAAAAAACGTACCCCATTACGCAAAAAAGGCTGAACGAAGTTATTGCAGAAATGAATAGTAAACGCAATCCCTCTGCATCATCTAATAAGTCAGGCATACACAAAAATACAATAAAACAAAATCCCGAAATCAGTACGGCTACAACCGAACTTGACAGTAAGGACATTAAACGTACGGCTGTAAAAAACACAGTTTCTGAAGCGGTGAAGCGTTACACACCAAAAAAAGCACCGCCTGAAAATTTTTCAACAGCAACGCTCCCGCGCCTAGACAAGCTTTTAAATGACGACGACGAATCCGAATCGGATAATATTAGGTTCGATATTGGCGACATACTCTCATCACTCGAAAGAAAAGGATAATTAACAATGCATTCAAACAGAATATTTAACGGAAAACACCGCTTGTTTTTAAAATCGGTAAAAATAACATCGTTGTTCCTTATTATTACTTTTATTTGTTCTAATATGTTTTTTGGATTAAATAATGTAGGTTACGGAGTTTCAGGTTCAGATGAAATAGATTATGACGCGGAAATAAAAGCCTTGGAAGAAGAACAAAAAGCAATTGCGGAAAGGATTGCAAAAAGGCAAAATGAAATAGAAGAACTTCGGGACGACGTTGAACAGCAGGATTATTTAATGTCTCTTGTAAAGACTGATATCGAAGATATAATATCAAGAATAAACACGCAGGCGATGATTGTAACCGAAATGCAAAACCGCATTACAGAAAAGCAAATTGAAATCGAAGCTTTGGAACAGGATATACTCGATACCGAATTTGAAATAGAAAATAAAAAGGATAAAATTGAACTTCTTAATAAAGAAAACGAAGAAAATATCAGGCAATTCGGTAAAATAGTCAGAACGCTTTACATGTCGAATGATTTCGATATAATTTCAATGGTTATGGGTGCGTCCGATTTTTATGATTTATTCGTTCGAACTGAAATTTTACAAAATGTAGGCGAACGCAATACCGAGTTTATGAATCTGCTTTTGGCTTCCATTGAACAGCAGGAAGAACTCATTGTTCAGCTTCAAGAACAGGAACTTTCGTTAACTAATAAAAAGACGATGTGTCAGAACGAAAAATCCGGCATGGAGGGTGAACTTGTCGCTCTTCAATTGAAAAAAGACCAGCTTGATTTGGAAAGAAACGCCGAGGAACAAAAGCTAAACAAATACGCGAGCGAAAAAGCCGAACTTACAGGAATGATAAACGAGAGGAAAAACCTGACGAGTGCCGACCAGCAAACGGTTGAAGCGATAAACTCCGAAGTTGCCGCCCTCATTAAGGAAAAACAAGCTCGTGCGGCAGCAACACAAAAAGTATATTCAGCAGATGGTTTTATATGGCCGCTTGATAACCAATACAGGCTCATCACTACATATTTTGGCTACGATGCTTGGAGGAGCGGTAATCATTATGGCATAGATGTCGGAAATTCGGGAATAGGCGGTTCTAATATTTATGCGGTGCAATCAGGAACGGTTATTCGTGCTGTTGTAGGCGATACATACGGAGGTGGTTATGGCAACTATATTATTTTAGACCACGGCGGCGGAATATCTACGTTGTACGCGCATATGCAGGCATGGTCGCCGCGATTTAGCGAGGGTGATACCGTCGAACAAGGCGATGTTTTAGGTTTGGTCGGGCGTACCGGTTGGGCTACCGGCAACCATTTGCATTTTGAAGTTCGTGTAAACGGTACACCTGTAGACCCGTTTAACTACAATTATTCATAAATTAAAAATAAAAACGTGTTACAAGAAATTTTAATTTTTTGTAACGCGTTTGTTTTTATAAATATAAATTGTATGTAGAGAATTTATATTTTCTACGTGATGGTAAACTGTAGGGGCAGACCTTGTGTCTGCCCGCAAACCCGCATAACACGGTTCTAAATAACAGGCAGACACAAGGTCTGCCCCTACAAATCGATACCGTACCTAATAAGCTATAATTTTCCACTTTCAATTTTCAACTTTCAACTGAACAAAACAATCGACTGAACTGTTAAAAAATATTATTAAAACATTGTCAAAAAAGTCGAGCTATTTTTAATTTTACCTGTTATAATATAAATACTTCCGGAAGAAAAATAAATAAACAAGAAAAGGAGTGCAGGGAACTGGATTACACAACGGATATATGCTCGTTGATTGCTTATATTGAAAGAAATATAAAAGAAAATATCGATTATTCCGAATTGGAAAAAGTGGTTGGATTTTCGTACCGGCATATACGTGATTTTTTTCAAAAAGTTATACAGATTTCACTGTCGCGTTATATTTTAATGCGAAGAATCGCCAATATATCCTTTGAAATCCGTCATTCAAAAAAAAGCATAACGGAAATAGCTTTTGAATACGGTTTTTCTAATCTCGATACATTTGCGAGAGCGTTTCGCCGAAATACAAATTTATCACCGTCTGAATTTAGAAAATCAAAGCATTTATGCGGTCGGCGAATAATATGTCCGGGTGTTTACGCACCGGTTATATTAAGCCTTGATAATCCTAAACTTACACTCCCCAACTTCAAGGAGGTAAATTCAATGGGTGAAATGGTAAAAACATTAGACAGTTGTATTTTATACGGTGTGACTAAGGTCTACTATGGACGCGAAGTAGACGGACAAACACAAGTGACTCCGTTTCCTATGTGTTTGCAATCGGTTTTAAATTATATGGGGCAAAATATAAATTACATGCAAATTATGGTAAGCTCCGGTGCAGCGTTCAGACAACGTTGGGGCATGAAAGATGGCGGCTGGGATTGTGCTGCTGTTGATATAAGGAACATATATTACGAGCATTTAAAGCCTTTCGAGCTTGCTTTCAAAGCGGCAGGGCGTAGCTTTAAAATTTTAGAAGAAAACGATAAGGAAAAGTTAAAAACAATTTATCTGAATCTAATTAAAGAAGAAATTGACTGCGGACGTCCTGTAATTGCATTGGGTGTAGTGGGTCCGCCGGAAGCCTGTATAGTTACCGGTTACAAGAATGGCGGAGAAACATTGCTCGGCTGGAGTTTGTTCCAAAACGGCGGAGAATTTAGCGGTGAATATGGTATTGATGAATCAGGTTATTTTATAAAGGATAACTGGTGGGAAAATACCGAGGGTGTTATGGCGGTAGGTGAAGATGTAGGCGAAATTTCAAACGATAAAGAAATTCTTGAAAATGCACTTATGTTAATGACGCAGGAAAGTGTAGGAACATATGAAGGAAAATATCCTTATCACTGCGGGCAGGCGGCTTATAAAGCGTGGGCTGAAGCGATTGAAAATGATTCTTATTTTTCAGAAGGAATGAATTTGACAGAGTACGGGTACTGTCATGGTGACGCGGAGACAATGCTCGCTGAGGGGCGTAATTTTGCCGCCGCATATATGGATTCGTTGGCAATTAAATATAAAAACCAGTCATTATCAAGTGAATTTTCCGAATGTGCAAGGTTACTAAGAGAAGCATCTATATGCGTTCATAAAATGATGGAAGCTCGCGGCGGTTTTATGGTAAATAATGAAATCATGGAAAAATTCCGTAAAAACCAAACACGTATTAAAATTGCTTCGTTTATTCGACAAGCTGCGATATATGAAAAGGACGTTTGCAAGATTTTAGAAGAAATAATTAATAAATTATAAATATAAAACGAGCTGTCAGACAAAACGATGTTATTTCGGTGTCTGACAGCCTTTGTATAATTTTTTAAAAATACAATCATTTGTTTGTTGTTAAAAATATATAAAAAAACCTTGCCAAAGAATAAAAACAATGTTATAATAAATCAGGAGTGAGGATTGAGGGAAACAGGAGGCAGAAGTCTAACCCCTTAGCTCTTCATTCTTCACTATTTTCTATTGATTGATAAAAAACAGATAGGATTTTAAATTAATATGGATATAAACGCGGTAACAGATAAAAAAACCGTTGCGTTTTTCGACAGAGACATTGAAACAATGCCTCGCTGTCAGCTTGAATCGCTTCAGCTTGAACGACTTAAACATATAACTTTATATTGTTATAACAATGTTAAAATGTATCGGGATAAATTCGATAAAGCGGGTTTTAATCCCGAAAAGATAAAGGTTTTATCCGATATAGAATGGATTCCGTACACCACTAAAGAAGATTTTCGGGATAATTATCCGTTTGGTATGTTTGCTGTTCCAAAGAAGCAGGTTGTCAGAGTACATGCGTCCTCCGGAACAACCGGAAAGCCTACTGTTGTGGGTTATACAAAAGCTGACCTGGATATGTGGAGCGATTGTGTCGCTCGTTTGATAGTTATGGCAGGTGTCGGGAACGAAGATATAGTTCAGGTTGCTTTTGGGTACGGACTTTTTACAGGTGCGTTGGGTCTGCATTACGGACTGGAAAAACTGGGTGCAATGGTTGTGCCTGTTTCGTCCGGCAACACCGAAAAGCAAATCATGCTTTTAAAGGATTTCGGTGTTACAGCGTTGGTTTCCACTCCGTCCTACGCATTACATATATCTGATACCGCTGTAGAGTTGGGTTATGTAATGGGTGAAGATATTAAGCTTCGTGTTGGCTTGTTCGGTTCGGAGGGTTGTACGGAAGAAATGCGTTCGCAAATTGAAAACGGTATGAAAATATTTGCTACCGATAATTATGGTATGAGCGAATTAATAGGACCCGGCGTTTCGGGAGAATGCGTTTACAGAAAAGGTTTGCATTTTAACGAAGACCATTTTTTACCTGAAATAATCAATCCTGATACGCTTGAAATACTCCCCGGCGGCGAAAGAGGCGAGCTTGTTATTACAACTTTAACAAAGCAAGCTTTACCTGTGCTTCGTTACCGTACCAAAGACATAACGCGTCTTAATTACGAGCATTGCGAATGCGGACGGACTCATGTCAGAATGGACAAGACGACCGGACGTTCCGATGATATGTTAAAAATACGCGGTGTTAATGTATTCCCGTCACAAATAGAAAGTGTTATAATGGCAATGTCGCAAATTGCACCTTATTATGAACTTGTCGTTAACCGTGAGGGAAGCCACGATACATTGGAAGTTAAGGTGGAATTGATTGACGGTTCTGTACTTGACAGTTATGCAAGGCTTGAAGGATTACAGGCGAAAATACGTCACGACTTAAAAACGGTACTGGGTATAGATACAAAGGTTTCGCTTGTTGAACCTAAAACATTAACGAGGTATGAGGGTAAAGCGAAGCGAATAATAGATAACAGAATAAAGTAAGAAGTTGTTCTCATAGGTGGAAGTGCCGGATAATCGAGTGGATTTTTTGCCATACAAGGCAATTTCGACGCTAATATCCGTTGATATTTAAGGAGAAATTAACGCAGTATGACGGAAAATCCGCCAATTATACGGTGATTTTACCTATGAGAACATCTTCTAATACATAGTGTTAAACACGATTTGGGAGGATTTATAAAATATCCTCCCAAATCGTGTTTAACATTATTCGTAACTGTTCAGATGAAAACGGAAAAAAGAAAATGGTAAATTATAGTTAACTGTAGAAAATGCTTATTTTCTACATTACAGCGTCAGTTTTTTGCTCCAGAATACAGTTAAATGGAAAAGATATTTGCATATACTCAATAATCATTTTTTTTGCTTCCGAAATTTTTCCTGTACCCTCAATCCGAAACGGTTCTAATGATTGGCTTGGTATAGCGGATTCTTTCATTACTTGTGTTAAATCACGCCGCAATCTATATAACGCTTCTTGTTTATCTTTTGAGTCTCCGTAATGTTCCATGTTAGAAAAAACAGCGTTCAATTCAGAATCCAACGACAAAGCTCTTTCAAATATACCAACTCCACAAAAATAAAAGCTATTATTATTTTTTGAGAAAATAATATTCTCTTTGGGGAATTTTACCGTTATCCCTTTTTCACGCAAACCATTTAAATAATCAATTTGTTCCAAAGCATTCCGTTTAACCCCGTCAGTGCCAATATATCTGTACACACTATCATGGACAAATGAAATATTTTCATCATTTTTATACAATTGTGTTAGTATCTCAACATATTTAGCATCGTTATCATTTTTATGTTGTGCATTGTAATTAAATATTTTTTCACATTCATTTTTATATTGCAATTCATCATCTTGGCTTATATCTGTCCTAACATCAGAATACGCAGATAACACGGGCAGGGAGAATTGCATTGTTTTTATTTTCAGAGAAGATTCTACATTCTCTAAAATGCCGCTGATTGTCATGTCCCACACATATTTCCGTCTGCCAAGCGGTCTGTTATGCAGCAAATGGGACAAGAGCCATACAATTTCACCAGCTTTTGATAACGGTGCTTTTTGACTGGCGGCTATTTCAATTGCCGAATCCATAAACGCGGCGTATGTTTCCTCGTTATCTTCAAAAACATATTCAATCCCAGCCGGAACGTAAAACCATGAGTATGTGTCAGAAGTTTCAAACACGGCATTTTCAACTTCAATACTTACATTACCCCAACCTTCCCAATCAGACAAAAAAAGTTCTTCAGACTTTTTCAAACCAAAACACCATTCATCATTGCTTGTTCCGATAATAATGGGTTGACTTTCCTTTTTAAATAAAAGATTGCTTAAATTTGCGATATTGTCCTTATTTCTCTCGATATAATATTGTTTTAATGCAGCCAATATAGTTTCAATTTGTTCATTATAATCTTTCATTGCTACCCTCCTGCTATACGCATACTATATAAATTTTACCGTAAACAAGCCATTTGAACGGCCTGCACAGATAATAAAATTATGTTCTCTTTGTGCTTGGCATAATACTCATAATCACGAAATAGCGCAGTTTTAAATCATTCATAATAAATTGTTTATACTCTTCACTCTATATCAATTTCCATTTCCATTCCTGCACCTTCCCATCCATGCGGACGTTGTAAAAATCCCAACTTTTCATAAAAACCTTCTTTTCCCTTCGCACACATAAGGCATAACGATATAGATGTTCCAGAAATACTGGTTTGTCTCACATATTGGATTAGTTTTTTAACCATTTTGCTACCTATACCTTTTCCTTGATATTTTGGTAAAACCCATACATCATTGATATAGTAGAAAATCGCCGCATCGCCGATTAAACGAGCAATTCCGACTATCTCGCCATTTTTTATTGCAGTAATAGAAAATAACTGATGATTAAACGAACGTTCAGCTTGTTCTTTCGTAGTCAAGGATTCTCCCATTTTACTTTCAAATGCGACATAATCATCTGCTGTCAAAATATTTTCTTTATATTCTATATCCATTTACAACACCACCTAATATAAATTTTAAAACCCACGATTCCGACAACTAGAAATTGCAAAAAATAACATTACAACACTACGATATTTACAAATGGCTGCCTCCGAAAACCTATTTCAAATGATTGACGAAATAAAATTTCGTCAGACAAGGCGATTTAGGTAGGAAACCTTTATGGTTTCCTACTGCGAATTATCCGTCGATATTTAAGGAAAAATCAACGCAGTATGGCAAAATTTTATTCGCTCAAGCGTTGGAAGAGGTTTTCGGAGGTTGCCAAATGTATATTAGCAAGGAAGCTTTCGTCGCAGATTATATTTAACTATATCATCTTCCGAAATAATAATTTCTTCACCCGTTACATTATACTCGTCATAAGCTAGCATTAATGCACCATAAACCGGCTCATGTATGGCGGTATGGAATTGAAGGTTTGGAAAATCTGACAGATTTTTCTCAATTGCCATTTCCAGTAAACGACCGTTTCCTTTAAACAGACCTCCGGTTAATACAATTAATACATTATTGTCTGTCAGTTTCAATGATTCAATACCTTTACGTATATACTGCGAAAGCCCATATCCCATATTATTAATTAATCTTAATGCGATTTTATCGTGTCTATACGCAGCCTTGAAAACATATGGTGCAAAATGTTGATACGGATGCGGGTTTTGTCCATACCAGCAGGATTCCATTGCTTCAATCAGCGTTTGTTTATTTGTATATTCACATAAATAATCAACTAAACAAGTTGGTTCACCAAAGATTGAAGTAGACTTACAAGCGGCGCAAAATGCATTTTGACCTAACGCACCTCCACCCTCGTATTCAAAGGGAATATAATTACTAAAAGGGATATATGAGCCGTCGGCAATAAAAAACGCACCGCCAGCTCCAGTTCCGCAGATTAAAAGACAACATGGTTTTTGCTTAGTTTCAGCGCGCATTGAACCATGATCTTCGGGGTAAACTGAAATGTTTTCTAATCCGGTTCTTTCAGAAAATGATTTTGTCACATCAAGCCTTATATTTTCCGAGTCAATACCTGTCATACTTGCAACTACTGCGTAAAGATCAGACATTTCTAAATTACTTTTATGACAAGCAGTTTTCATACAGTCAATTTGCCCGCCGAGAAAATCATCATCGTTCCACCCCGGACCTATATATCTATTCACTATTTTTCCGTTCTCGTCACTAATGAGTACATCGCACTTTGTTCCGCCTAAATCAATACCCATATAATATTTCATGGTTAATCATTCCTTTTAAAAAATTTGATATATTTATTATAGTCTAGTTGCATTACAATGTATATATCAAAAAAAATTATGAAAAAAACATAACCCCTGCTGTTTTTTACAACAGGGGTTATGCCTATTTTGAATACACGATTCGTTTAATTGATTCTATTGACAATCCATAGTTATTTGATAATTGGTCAATAGTGATTCCAGAATTAAATTCTTGTTTTATTTTTATATTTCGATTTTTGTACTCTTCTTTCGCTCCGGAATTTTTACCCCATGAACTATAATTACTACGTTTTTTTGGTATGTATATCATACATCCTTCAACATACATTTGTATTTGCTCTAATAATTCAACAGGAAAAATTTCTGTTGCTTTTTTATAATTCATTCCAATCACTCCTTATTTTATTAAACAAAAATAAGCAGCAAAACTTATGAATGGAATGAAGCTGATATTTTGGCGATTAAAAATCAGAAAAATTTATCTCCATGCAAAATATCGCCATCTCATTCATAGGTTCTGCATGGAGTTCCGCCATAAAACCACCTTGCGTTTGAATCACTGCAATCACCTCCTTACCCGCACATTATATAAATTTTCAACATACTTACCACTATTCAAAACTTGCTATAGATGCTACAATAACAAACACAATTGCAATACCGAAAAGAAACCAGTATAATATTTTTCTTCCCATTGCCCATACATCGTTCGGATACATGCCGTCGGAGTATGTATAGATACTTAACCTGAATTTATCCAGCGACCATAGCAGTTTCGGATACCCGGCTATTATACCTGCCAAAGCTGATGTTACAGCGGAGAAAATGCTGAATAAAATCTGTCCGGAAATAGCAATGTTTAGTATAAAGAAAATTACTGCGGTTGCAAAACACACCCATTTCATAAGCCTGTCAAGCGTTGAAGGCAACAAGGCGTCACTTTTTGCCGAAACTTTATTCAACATTGCGTTTAACTGTTCGTTACTTGGTTTAGCAGGCAGTTTTTTACCGCAACCGTTACAACTTTTGTGAAAATCGTCGTTATTGAAACCGCAAGAATTACAAATCATATACCTTCCTCCTAAAAATTAATAATAATTTTATTATAAACCGTTTTTAATATAAAGTCAATTATAGTTTTTGTTGATACTTTTTGATAGAAATTAGTTGATGTGGGCTCTTTTTGTCACTGTTCATTCGATTGTGTAAAATGCTTATTAGGTACGGTATCGATATGTAGGGGCGAACAGTGTTCGCCCGTTGTAACCGCCATGTTGTGCGAATTTACGGGCGAACACTGTTCGCCCCTACAGTTTACTGTCACGTAGAAAATATAAATTTTCTACATACAACTGAACAATAACTTGTTTAAATTATAAAATTGAAATAAATTAAAAAACCTCTTGACATTTTATAAACATATGGTATAATAAATAATACGGTGTCAACGTAAAACGGTTTACAGAAAGGATTCCTGATATGAGCAAGGACCTTGCCATGACTGTGCTTTTGGATTTTTACGGGATACTGCTTACCACAACACAGCGGGAAACAATGGAGCTTTATTACGAGCATGACTTGTCTTTAGGAGAAATTTCGGAAGAAACCGGTATAACAAGGCAAGGCGTAATGAACTGCATTAAAAAAAGCGAAAACCGCTTGAAAGAACTTGAATTGAAACTTGGCTTAATACGCCGGCTTCGTGAATTGGAACGGGATATTGAGGAACTTGAAGGTTTAATAATGCAGGCAGGAATGACAAGAGAAGAAGTTTTGGCTGATATAGATGAATTACTTGTAGAAATTAAAAAGAAACTGTAAGTATTTTTAACAGGATTATCTGTAGAGAACGGTTTTTGGCTCGAAAAGGAATGGTGATTTTAAAATAATGGCGTTTGAAGGTTTATCCGAAAAGCTTGGCAGAGTTTTTAAAGGTTTAAGAAATCATGGCAAACTTAGTGAAAAAGACGTTCGCGAAGCAATGCGTGAAGTAAAAATGGCGCTTATTGAAGCTGATGTGAATTTTAAAATTACAAAAGATTTTGTAGCCAAAGTCACAGAACGCGCGGTAGGTTCAGAGGTTATGAACAGCCTTACACCTGCCCAGCAAGTTATAGATATAGTGCATGACGAGCTTGTTAAGCTTATGGGAGAAACAAACGCGAAGTTGAATTTTCCGTCAAAGCCGCCCTGTGTCATCATGATGTGCGGTTTGCAAGGTGCGGGAAAAACCACTTATACGGCAAAATTGGCAAAATATTTAAAAACACTTAACCGCCGACCTTTACTGGTTGCGTGCGATATTTACCGTCCTGCCGCTATAGAACAGTTAAAAATAAACGGCGAAAAAGCCGGCGCCCGTGTTTTTGAAATGGGGCAGATAAACCCTGTTAAGATTGCAAGGGAAAGCATTCGCTTTGCAAAAGATAACGGCTACGATGTTGTTATCCTGGATACAGCAGGACGTCTTCATATAGATGAAGAATTAATGAACGAATTGAAAGAAATCAACGCGGAAGTAAATCCAAACGAGATACTTTTGGTTATTGACTCAATGATGGGTCAGGACGCGGTAAACACAGCAAAAAGTTTTAATGAGGCACTTGAAATTACCGGTGTTGTTCTGACGAAGCTTGATGGCGATACTCGCGGCGGTGCGGCTCTTTCGGTACTGGCGGTAACAGGAAAACCAATCAAGTTCGCGGGGGTTGGAGAAAAGCTTGACGACATGGAGCAGTTTCACCCGGACAGAATGGCTTCCCGCATACTCGGAATGGGCGATGTGTTGAGCCTAATTGAAAAAGCTAAACTTAATGTCAATGAAAAAGAACAGGATAAATTATTAAAAAAGCTTAAAGAAAATAAATTTGACATGAACGACCTCTATGCACAATTTGAGCAGATAGAAAAAATGGGTAGTATAAGTTCTATACTTAACATGATACCGGGTATCGGCGGAAAAATTAAGGAAGAAGATATTGACGAAAAAAAGATGCCCCGCACAAAAGCTATTATTTCTTCCATGACGAAGGCGGAAAGAGCGCGACCTTCTTTAATAGACGCAAAAAGAAAACGAAGGATAGCGGCAGGGAGCGGAACACGCGTTGAGGACGTAAATGCCTTGCTTAAGCAGTTTGACGCAATGAGCAAGATGATGAAGCAGTTCGGGTCTAAAGGCGGAAAAAAGAAAAGATTCCCTAAATTTCCGATGAGCGGAGGCGGATTTCCGCAGATATAACTTCGCGGTCATGTCCCCCGCCTCTACAAGCGGAGGGTTCGACTTATCAGACAAAGCGGCGAGTTTAATCTGTCTTCGCTCCGAGAGCAAAATTCGCTTCGTTGCAACTCAATTTGCCGCTAAAGCGGCAGACGGCTAAAAACCGTCACTTTCGCTAAAGCGAAAGAAATTGAGTTTAAAACGGATATTATTTGAAAATGGTTTAATGTAAGCAAATTTCCGGTAAATACCGGTTATTCTATAATTTATACAAATTAGAAAGGAAAAATTAAAATGGCGGTAAAAATAAGACTTAGGAGAATGGGAGCGAAGAAAGCCCCTTTCTACAGAATAGTAGTAGCGGATTCACGTTATCCGAGAGACGGACGCTTTATTGAGGAAATCGGATATTATGACCCTACAAAAGAACCTTCAGTTATGAATGTAGACAACGAAAAAGCAAAGAAATGGCTTCAAAACGGAGCATTACCTACCGATACTGTAAAGAAAATTTTAAAGATTAAAGGTGTAATTTAATCTATTAACAATTTTTAAAATTAAAGACGGTATTTTTACAGGAAAGGCAGGTTAATCCGAATGAAAGAACTTTTAATGGCAATTGTGGGAGAACTGGTTGAAGATAAAGACGCAATTGAGATTACCGTAGGAACCGATTCCAGAGATTCCGGTATTACCGTATATCGTTTGCATGTAGCGTCCGGCGATATGGGAAGGGTTATCGGTAAACAGGGCAGGATAGCTAAAGCTATACGCACCATTATGCGTGCGGGAGCGATTAAGCATAATCAAAAGATTATGGTGGAAATTGATTAGCAATTAATAAAAACGGATACCTGTTTAGGTATCCGTTTTTTGATGATTTTCTTTTAATAAATATTAAATTATACGTTGAAAATTTATTTTTATGTACAGTGGTGTTATGTTAGGGTACGATATCTTTATCGCCCAAGGCGAAGCTTACATCGTACCGTTCTCCTCTATGTTGCGTAGATTTGCGGCGTGATGTAAACTTCGCCTCGGGCGAAAACGACATCACGCTCTACACAAAAATACCGTCATAATTATGTTTTATAATAATATCTTTATAACATTTTTATATATTCAGAATCCCAAAAATCACCGATATATCCTTCTAAAATACTTGCGTTTGCCCACGGCATAAGTGTAAACCAGGTACTAGCCGGAGAACCGTCGGGATATTTTTGTGTTAATAAACCTTCAGAATGGCAAAAACGTTCTGACATCCAGCCTCTTTTTCCGTAATCGTATTCGTTGTCAAATGTGTTGTAAGTTTGGCAACCCCACATTACAGTATCTTGCATTCGGCTATATATGTAGGAGTCTTTGGTATGCTCGTAGCAATACATTAATTCGTCAATTATTGTTGAAGACATAGGGTGAATATGCGGATTGCTTGTTGAAGTAACACTGCCGCCGCAGCTTGACCAACCTAAACGGCTTAACGGGGGAGTCTTGATTGGTGAATTGTAACAAAATTTATATGTAAACTCATAATGACAAGCGTCAAGTAAATGTTGTAAATACATATCGTCATGGGTAAGCATATGCAACCAACGGACAGCTCTGATATAAGCTAAAATGCCCTCTGAATCGACCGCTTTTTCTGTATCAAGAGGAGTACCGTAGCATTCCATTTTCTTCACAAATGCTTCGTAATAATGTTTTTCGCTTGCGACCAAACCGCTCAGGAAAGAATTATCTCCGCTTAGAACCGCATAATAGCAACCGGCAGCCAGACACCAAGCACCGGCGAAAGAATCGTATTCTAAAGCTGCTCCGGTTTTATCCGACCATATGTAGGGATATTCAAAATCTGTATTTTTTGAGTTTTCCATTTTTTCAATAATATTTTTCGCCAATTCTAACCAATCAACATGTTCGGTGTTCTTTAAACGCTTTTCAAAGTCATAACCTTTCAAAAAATAATAAACACCTTCACCAACTAAATAAGAAGAATGTCCGGAGTTAGTAAGAACATCATACCACCAGCCCTTTGTACTCCATACACCATTAGAACAAGCGTCAAAAGGCAAACCTGAAGACGGATTCATGCAATTTTCCATAATTGTGCGTATGCATGAAAGTGCTCGTTCACGCATATCGTCATCATTCAAACGTATTCCTGCCAGTAACTGTGGTAACGCCACTGCCATTCCGTTTGTCCATGAAAAAGACATCAACTCATTTATACTATATTTTCCGTTCTCTATTTTATCAAAAACAAATCCCGCATAATAATTTTTTTCTTCTATCCATGCGTCCTTGTGAACAGCTTCGGCTAAAGCTTTTGTAGCTTGTTGCGGTGTTTCTTTTCGGCGCGGGGATTGGTGGTATTCGTTATATGTATTCTTTATTATTTCATTTATACCGCGCGGGTCAACACATTCATATTCGTAGGCTTTTATAATAAATTCAACTTCTTCTCCTGATTCGAGAGAAAAACAATTTTGTTCAAGCGTAGCACGTTGATTATTATCATCACTTGCACTGTTAACCGCCCATGGAGCATTTTCGTAACCTATTGTATAACCAAGGCTTGTTTCCTCCCGTAAAGCACATGAAAAACCGGCATATTGAAAAAAATCATTTTTGTTTACATATAAATCAGGTTTCCACGGTAAAATCCTGTTATCTTTTTTTATAAAATAAGGTGAAGCAGATAACGCGTATATTTTTCCCGAATCATAAGCCATAACAACAGGGTGCGACATGCGGTCTGAACGCACCATCCACCAACTGGAAAACGGCGGAGAAAGCCGGTCGCCCGGTCGAATACGCGGATATTTTCTTTTATGCGTAATCGGAAAATCTCCTCTGTTTCTTCCGTAAAGAAAAGCGGGTAAGAAAAACCGGACATCTTTTTGAATAAAATGTAACGAAAACCGTATTACACCATTCCATGATGTGCTTAGACTATTCTTTACAAATATACGAATTAAGTAAGGGTCGTTTGAATTACCTGTTCCGGATTCAAGCGTTTGCTCCACTTGTAATTCGTGTTCTTCTATAGGGAGATAATCCTGACATGAGTTATTTTTATTTCTTGCGTCAATAAAAAGTTTCATCTATGCTCCTTTATTATAGTTATAATAAGTAATTAAGATATGCAAAAAATGGTACAATGAAGATATTGTACCTTACATATTGTGATAAAAAATTTAACACCGATATTAAAATTCGCAAATATATAAAATAATAAATCTAATCCCTAACTTTGTTCCCTTCCGAAACTTTCCTCTTATTATTAATATTAACCGCGATAATCCTGTTTATGCGATTTTCGGCGGCTTCTTTAATAATAAACCGTATATCTTTATAATCCGTATGCGGGGAAGAACCGTTATCTTCCGGAATATAACCTAAAAGGTCTGTAACAAATCCCGCTATTGTTTCGTATTCATGGTTTTCAGGAAGCTCATAACCGAAAAGTTCCAATACTTCTTCAGGGTCGGTTTCGCCGTTAATTTCATATTTACCGTCGCCGATTTTGCGTATTTCGGCGTTTTCGTCGTCGTATTCGTCCTCAATGTTTCCCATAATCGCTTCTATAAGGTCCTCCAGTGTAAGAACACCGGCAGTTCCGCCGTATTCGTCCACAACTATTGCCATTCCGCTTTTCATATTATTTAAAAATTTAAACGTATCGGAACACGAACAGCTAACAGGAATATATACGACATCACGCAGAAAACCCTTTAAATCAAAGGTTTTGTAATTATCGTTCCCGATAAGGCATAATAAATCTTTAACTATAATTATACCTATAATTTTGTCGATACTGTCTTCATAAACAGGGATTCTGGAAAATCCTTTATCGAGAGCAAGATAGATAATTTCGTCAAGTCCAGTATTAACATCAATTCCCACCACATTAATACGATGCGTCATGACGTCCTCGGCTTTTAAATCATCAAATTCAAAAACATTATTTATCATTTCCGCCGATGTACCCTCTATTGAGCCGTTTTCGTTTCCGGCATCAACCATTGAGAGGATATCGTCCTCTGTTACTTCCGAATATTCATCGCCGAGTGCTTTTTTAAGTAGCTTGTCTAATAGCAGATTAAGCCCTATCAAGGGCAGGAGTAATATTTTTTTTATTTTTATTGCTTTTGTAAGATTTTTATTTTTTCGTATTCGCCCGTCAGGTTCCATTTATAAAATTATCCTTCTTTTAATTGCTTATTTTTGTGTTTAAATATTGAGCGATTTTTTCAATATGAGTGTTATTTGTTCCGCAACAGCCGCCGTATATTTTCATTTGCAATATGTTATCCAATAACCGGAAGCTTTCAGCCAATTCGTCTGCATTTGATGATTTGATTTCGTGAAGTTCTTCCAGTTCTTCGGGTTCAGCACAAGCGGCGTTTGCTTGAATACCTTTAAATCTTGATTTTACAATGTCTGTTTTATTAAAGTCTGCGTTTAATGCATTTCGCAAAATGTCGGGGTGAACGCAGTTAGTCATGTAACATAAAGGTTTTCGGCTTACAGAATCATCAATTGCGGTTATCGCTTCATGTATTGAATGACCTGAAATAATCCTTCCGTTTTTCCTAATCATTAAGCTGACTATATAAGGTGTATTGCTTTTTGCTATTAATTCAGAAATGCCGATTATTTCACTCAATACAGGCATAATAGTTTCAATAATAAAATCAACATTTGCGTTTATTAATTCGCGAACTTTCCATTCATGAAAAGTTAATGCTTCTTCTACGCTTAAAGCACCAGTTCCTTTTATAGGCGTCACCTTTACAACCCACTAAACCGCCGATATATGCAGGGCATTTATATTGGCTTGCTATTTCTTTTTAAAAAATTCCGTATAATCGGATATAACGTTTTTATTTTTAAATTTCGATTTTTGTATTGTTTCTTCATTAACCCGCCGAGTACTTGTCATTAATAAAATAGGTAAAGAAAAATCTTCGGCGATTTGTAAATATTGTCTGTGAATTGTTTCTAACGCCTTGCGACTTTCCCTGTCATAAATCATGCTTGCGTATCGAATATGTTCGTCGGGAGATAATCCGAACTCATGCAAAAGCCTTAATCCTACCGCACCCTCTGTTAAAATAAAATTGCTGTTTCAAAACATGAAGTAAAACTTTGTTTAATACTTTTCACCGTCCAAATTTGTTAAGTTGAAAGTTGAAAATTGAGAGTGGAAGTTAAATAGATTTTTATCTTGTTTTCTTTATAAAAACAAGATAAAATTCAAATAACTTTCAATTTTCCACTTTCAATTTTCCACTGAACAACATCTATTCCAATTTTATATTAAAAAATCTTTCAGCGTTCCTGTTACATATCTCAACTATCTCATCGGTAGTTCTTTTTTTAATCTGAGCTATTTTTTGTGCTCCGTACCACGCCATACGGTTGTCGCACCGCTTTCCCCTAAAAGGAACAGGTGCAAGATAGGGACAGTCGGTTTCCAGCATCAACATATCGAGAGGAACTGCTTTACAAGCTTCTACTGCTTTTCTGGCATTTTTAAAAGTCAGTACTCCTGTAAAACTAATCATTATACCCATTTTTACAAGTTGCAAAGCTGTTTCGGCACTTCCGGAAAAGCAATGCATTACTGCTTTCGGTTTATATTCCTGCAATATTTCAATCGTATCGCGAGTCGCTTCTCTTGAATGGATTACAACAGGCAATTCAAACTCTGCCGCCAGTTCCAGTTGCTCTTTGAAAACGCTTTTTTGTTTTTCCTTGTCATAACCTTCATAGTAATAATCCAGTCCTATTTCGCCTATTGCTTTAACTTTTTTGCTTTTCGCCAGTTCTCTTAATTTATCAAGATAATCCGGAGCAAGAATTTTAACCTCGTCAGGGTGTATGCCAATTGTTGCATAACAATTCGGATATGCCTCTGCCAAATGTACTGCTTTTTCACTGCGTTCAAGAGAACAGCCAATCGCAATAAAACCGCATACTTCATTTTGATTTTGGCTATGATTGTTTTGTTCTGTATTTATACCCAAAATATTTTTGATTAACATATCGCGTTCCATTTCATCGCCATATGCTTCATCATCATAATGGGTGTGGGTATCGAATAGTCGCGGAATTTTGTAGGTTTTTGTGTTTATAATATCATTCATATTTTTAAAGTATCCAATTTAAATATAATTAATTACATTGTAAATTAAAAAACGTTATTTGTAAAGTCGTATTTTAAACAAAAATTTATGTTAAAGTATTGATTATATATACGATATGTAGAAAGTATTATAAATTAAAAACTTGCAAATTATAATTTATCTATTGATTTAATGACTTTAATGTGTTAAAATATATGTATGGTACTCACTCCCTTGTCTTGAAAATACAAGGGAAAATAATGCGAGGGAAACAGGAATGAAAAAGAAAATATTTGCAATTATACTTTCAAGCATTATAACATTAAGCGTTTCAGCTTGCATGAAAGCCGAAGAACCCGAGCAAGATTCGATTGAGTATATAATTGACAATACAGCGGATACAACACCAGGATTAATATCAGATATTATTCCGTCAGATGAAGCAGTTGAAACTATTTCTGAAGAATCCGTTAAAAAACAATTTTCGCTTAATTATAACGGTTTTAATTATTATCCCGCTCATTCTCCGGACATCTCTTTTGTAGGCGAACGGCTTTATTATCATGAAGCAGATATTAATTATACTCTACCCGAATCTCCGAATAACGAAAATGTTGCCGACCCTTTTATTCCGTCATCTATTCCCGGAAATATTGGATATTCGGTATATGAGATTAAAGGCATTTCTCCTGATATTGCGGTAATTGTTAAACTTGACGGAGAAGATAATTATTTAACTTATACTAATTTATCTATGCCAACAGGTTCTGCAATCGAAGTAATTAAATGCTGGGATTTAAGCAAGCTTGAATTTGTCAATATAGAGCAATTAAGCGAAAATAATAATTCCGATTCACATTCTTATGAAACTTACATTGTTGATTTGCTTGCAGGAATTGATGTTGAAAATACATTTAACTATAGTAATAATATTAATGGAAGCTTGGGAGAAGAAATTTTATTTGCTGCGTTTTATTTTAAAGATACAGGGATAAATTGCATCATGTATGTGTATGACGGTTATTTTGATATTTCTATTGGATTTTACGCAGACACCATAATATTAAAGACAAACGAGAATTTAAATTAATTTTCTATTGATTTAATGACTTTAATGCTAAAATAGAGATATAAAAATATATTTATCCCTTGGAGGATTATTACGTTTATGAACAGTAAAATTAAGGATGCTAATATTGATTATTTGTTTAAAGCTATTTTAAAATTGAAAAACCTTGATGAATGTTATAATTTTTTGAAGACCTCTGCACGGTGCAGGAACTTAAATCTATTTTCGCAACGCTTATATGTGGCTAGGCTTCTTTCTGAAAAGCACGTTTATACCGATATTGTTGAGAGAACGGGAGCAAGCACCGCTACCATAAGCCGTAAACCGTACCTTAAATTACGGTAACGATGGGTATGACATTGTTTTTAAACGTCTTACCGAAGACGGTATTATAAACGAGAACGATATAAATAATGAAAATTGCAAAAATAAACCGGATAAAACAAAGCAGGTTTGAGTTTATATGGATAGTAATTATTCAAACTTTGCGCGGTATTATGACGAGCTTCAAGAGTATTCTGATACTGATTATAACCTAATCGGAGGTTATTATAAAAAAATACTTGCTGATAGCGGCATAACCGAAGGTATTCTGCTTGACTTAGCTTGCGGAACGGGTATAATTTCACGTTATTTTGCCAATGCGGGTTTTGACGTGATAGAACAGACTCGTCGCCGGATATGCTTAATGAAGCTTATTCAAAATCAAACAACCATAATATACAATATCTGATGCAGGATATGACGGAACTGGATTTATTCGGTACGGTGGACGCCTGCATATGCGTGCTTGACGGCACAAACCACCTCGCTGACCGAACGAAGTAAAAAAGCGTTTGAAAAAGTCGCTTTATTTATGAATCCTCAGGGGGTTTTCGTTTTTGATGTAAATACTATCCATAAGCACAGGGATATTCTAGCAGGAAGCGTCTTTTCTTTGAGTTAGACGGTGTTTTTTGCGTATGGCGGAATTTTGCAAACGAATCAGAACTTGAAAAATAGATATAGAACTGGATTTTTTTGAAGAGTATAAATCTTCCGATAATGGTAATAAAAACAACGATTTATACAAGAGAAGCAGTAATTACTTTTCCGAAAATGCGTATGGATTAAATGAACTTGCTAGATTGCTTGAGGAAAGCGGATTCGAAGTTGTCAGTTGTTATGATTGGCTGACATTTAATGAGGGTAGCGAGGATTGTGAGAAAGTTGTTTTTGTTGCGAAAAAGATAAAATAAATTGAATTGAATGTATAAAATTCTTATTAGGTATGGTAGCGATTTGTAGGGGACGCCGCCCTCGGCGTACCGTTCCCTTTGATGTTGTGCGGATTTGCGGTACGCCGAGGGCGGCGTCCCCTACATTATATCACCGTACAAAATATAAATTTTCTACGTACAATTGAATAAGTATAAAAATATAAAGAACAAATATAATAAAGGAAATCAAATGGGAAAAATAGTAAGAGCAATGTCCGGAGACGGCAGTGCGTTTTGTGCCGCAATTAACTCGTGCGATATAGTCAACGAGATTTTTAAATTACACGGAACAACTCCTGTTGCGAGTGCTGCTTTAGGCGGCTTTCGACTGCGGGTTCACTTATGGGTTCGCTTTTGAAAAATGAAAGCGACCGCCTTACTCCTAAGAATGAAAGGCGGCGGACCGTCGGGAGTTATAACTGTTGTAGCTGATTATAAAGGTAATGTAAAGTGCTGTGCCGATAATGTTAACGTTGATTTACCGTTGAATAAAAAGGTAAGCTTGATGTAGCGGGGTATGTCGGTGATTCGGGTTTTTTTGAGTAATAAAAGACTTAGGCTTAAAGAACCCTACGCTACGCAAATTCCTATTGTTTCGGGAGAGATAGCAGAAGATATAACAAGCTATTACGTTGTAAGTGAACAAATTCCGACAGTTTGTGCTTTAGGTGTGCTTGTTGATGTGATTTGGACGATAAAAGCAGCGGGAGGTTATCTTTACAATTGATTCCGCCTGTAAACGAAGCGGCAATAGATTTTATCGAAAAACATCAGTAATATGCAGAGCGTAACAGAAATGTTTGACAGAGGCTTAACAGCGGAAGAAATTGCATTGAAAGCTCTTGACGGATTAGAGCCTTTTATACTGGATAGTTGGGATGTTTTTACCACTGCGGTTGCGGCAGAGAACGGACGGAGCAGATTCTAATAAGTCTGGGACGTAAGGAACTTGAAAAGTTGGCGGCAGACGGCGAAGAAAACGAGAAGATAGAAAATCTGCTGTCATTTTTGTGATAAAAAGTATTATTTTTCGGGTGAAGAGATTAGGGGGAGTTAATGAAAACGGTGTGATTTGTATACGCTTTATAAATATTATCATCAATAAACGATAAAGAGGTTTTAAAATGCCTGAGTTGTGTAGATTTGAAGGGCTTGTTATAAGAATGTTATATAGCGATAATAGCCAACATCATAAACCGCATGTACATGTAGAGCATGGAGAATTTGAAGCTTCTGTTGGCATAGACGGAGAGATTCTTGCAGGTTCTTTACCAAAAAAAAATTAATTTTGTTACAGGCTTGGTTAATAATGCACGAAAACGAATTATATAAAGCATGGAACAATGCAATACGAAATTTAAGTTTTGATAAAATCGAACCGCTTCGTTAAGAAAGGAGGATTTAAAATGTAAAAAGACGGTATAGTATACGCCGATGACCCGAACCCTGTTATTAAAGTTAAATCTGTAAAAGCGAATGATGATTATTCATTATATTTGCGTTTTTCTGATGGTTCAGAAAAAATTTTTGATGCTAAAAATCTGATAGAAGAAGGCGTTTTTAAGCAATTAAAAGAAATTGAGCTTTTTAAGCAAGCTTATGTAGATTATGGAACCGTTGTATGGAATCAAACATTAGATATATGCCCTGACTATTTATATGCTAATAGTTTTTGATTCCGTGAATGGTCTAGTACCGTTTTCCATAAGTATAATCACATAATAAACTGTTTTTAAGTTACAATTAAAAACATTAAGAGACAGGAGTTGTCACAAGTATGAAAAAATTATTTGCTGTAATTTTTACAGCATTATTGCTTTGTTCATGTTCCGGTCAGCCACAAAATGCAGACATTACTACTTCTGGTGAAAAAACAACGACTACAACGGTTGAAACAACATCAATGCCAACAGAATCAGAATCAGAATCAGAAAACGAATCACTTGTTTTTGTAAACGACGAAGGAGAAGTTCTTTATAATTTGCTTGTTTCAAAAATGGACGAGTGGGAACATGATTATATGTACGGGGGAACTTTGCTTGACTTGGATTTTGACGGAGAACCAGAGTTTCTACTATTTCATGGCAACTATACGCGAACCCTTTCTGTTTTTAAAATAAATGATAATTCATTTAATGAATTTTTTACCTTGCCAATGGTTTATCGGCCGTTTGTTATTTCGCTGTACACTGACGAAAATAATAATAAAAGTTGGATGCTTGATTATAAATATACAGACGAAAATGTTTCGGAAAACAGATTCAGCAGTTTTACATTTAAAAATGATGAAGTGAGTGAGTTTATAAAGTTTTGCGAATCAACTCCGGTAGAGAATGTAGATGATTTTTTTACAAATGGCACATATTATATTGATGAGAAAGAATTTAGAGCTTCCGAAGATGAGATAGCAGAATATGAAAAAGAAAAAAAGGAATATATTGAATCGGGTATGGAAGGTTTAATACCGAGAGTTGACCCGACATGGTTAAAGTGGATTAATGAAAAAGCACTTAGCTTTGCTTACAATTTGAACCCGACAGCATATGAACTTGTTCCGAATGAAAAAGATAGGGAATGGTTTTACTACAATAAAGAAGAAATAAAAGAATCGCTGGCAACCCTTGTAAATGCTTATTTTTCAAATGATGAAGAATATTTAATGAACAAAAATGCATATACCAACGAGCTCGCTATTGCAAAACCTGTAATATACCTTTATCCCAATACCGAAACTGGATGTAACTGTTACGATTGATTTAGACGGAGAGCTTACCTGTACTTATCCTGAATATAACAACGGCTGGAATGTTACCGCTTACCCTGACGGTACGCTTATAAATAAAGCAGACGGACGCGAATATTCGTACCTTTACTGGGAAGGGAAAAGCAATATTGAATGGGATTTTTCAAGCGGGTTTGTGGTAAAAGGCAGCGATACTGTCTCGTTTTTACAAGAGAAACTGGAATATTTAGGTCTGAATCCGCGCGAGTATAACGAATTTATTGTTTATTGGCTTCCTCTAATGCAAAATAACACGTACAATTTGATAACTTTCCAAACTAATGAATATGAAGGAATTGCGAAGTTAAATATTTCTCCGAAACCCGATAATATTTTAAGAGTATTTATGACGTATAAGCCAGCTTTTTGTAGATTATATTGAGATTCCCGAGCAAAAGCTTAATACATTTGAAAGAACAGGTTTTAGTGTAATTGAGTAAGGGACATGCGTAAAATAATTATTTAGATAACACAAGAAAGAGAGATTCTACAATGTATCCTGTTTTAGAAACAGATAGAATAACTTTAAGACCTTTTACAGAAGATGATGCTGAGAATGTTTTTAACCTTGTCAGAATCTTTGACGAACAATCAGATAATCCGCAATTTACAAAAATACGTACAATTGAAGATGCGAAAAAGCTTAACAATGAAACAGTTAAAGCGGATAATGAATGGATAATTATCTATAAAGAAAAAGTACAAAACGCCAATTGGCTGGGTGTTATGTAACGGAGCAGACATACTTAGAAAAGCGTTTATTCATGCATGGATACAAACCGAATATCAACACAAGGGATTAGGACGCGAAATATTGAGAAAGTCCTGCACTTTGCATTTTTCGGAATTAAAACAGAGACAGTTTTAGCAAACGCGAGAAATTACGAAAAGTTAGCTTATCAACTTTTGTCTAATTACGGTTTTAAGATATATAACTATGTTCCGAAAAATAAACCGAATGATAACGGTACTCTTGTACAGTTTAGCTTGTCAAAAGAAAATTATATAAATCAAAAGCATATTGTTGAAAGCACATACGATTATGAGCCGCCTAAAAAACGGGAAAGTCCATACAATTATGACAATCCTGTCCGAAAAATTGAATTTATAAACTATGTTAAAGAGCCTACAGGCTATTTATGTGGACAGTCGGTTATTGCCATGCTTGCGGATGTTCCGGTAGATGAAGTGATTGATGTAATGCATACTGATAAAGGCACTTCTATTCCCATGATACGGGATGCATTGGAATATTATGGAATAAAAACCGTTACAAAAACAAGGAAGAAGTATACAGAAGAAACAGCATTACCTGACTGCAGTATTTTAAGTGTGCAGTTACCCGGATACGGTCATTGGTCGTTGTATTATAAAGGCAAGTTTTATGACCCGGAGTTTGGTGTTTTGGATAAACTGCCTTTAAAGCTAAATTATGTTATTATTGGGAAGTTCAAATTTGAACACATGCATATTTTATCGAATTATTATTTATGTATACAGGAGCCTATAATTATATATGTTATGTAATAAAGAATGGCTATTAAAATACGGAAATCCTATAATTCGTTATAAAACGCAAACGGAATTGCTTAAAGTTGACGATGTTGATTCTTTATCTGTTTATAAAAAAGAATTGTTGCAAATTCCGCAGGTGCAAAAACGTCTTACTTTTTTAAAATCACTTGATTTTTCAAGAATACACGGCAGTAATGTAAGCCATCTTGAAAATGTTTTACCAATGCTGAATGATTTCGGCGTTGATTATAATGACATAGAATTTAAAGAATCTGTTGATTATACCCATATAATAGACAGTATGGCAAAATATAATTATGGCGAAAAACTGATTGCATATCCGTTTCTGATAAATCGGGGTTTAATATTGAAGGAATATTTGAGTTTATACTTGACAGAATAAACACAGTTTATGAATTTACACGGTTAATGGATTATGATATATATGATAGTATTGATAAATATAAAAGCGTTCCCAAAAACTTCCGCGACCGACCTATTATTAAACCGAACTTGTAAACGATGGTGTATACAGATACCCAGTAATTTACGATATTGTAGCGTTTGCTGTGATATATAATCAAGTTAACAACCAAATACAAGAAAAAATAAATAATATTATATCATATGTAATTTCACCCGAATATGATAGGGTAGTTTCGGGTACGGAATAATACCTTTATCGGGAAAACGATATTATTCGATGGGGTGGGATTGCAAAAAGCCATTCAATAACGGTTATCCTAACCTGCACCGTTTGTTGTTATATTCGCGGTTTCCTGCCGTAGTAAAAAGCGAATGGTTTAACAATACAATTGATTATTTAAAACAATATAAAACAACGCAAGGCACATATATTTTTCCGGCAGAATATCTTATTGAAAAAAGATTGCAACTGGGTTCTCGGTTCTCATATGTCGCTTGGAGAAAATAGGAGAGTAAAAAAATATATTGAAATTGAATCTACTTTTTATATGTTAAAGTTGCTGGAAACGGTTTAATAAATAATATTAAAAAAAGAAAGGTTTTTTTATGATAAGCAGAGAACAATTGAAACAAGAAATTGATAAACTCCCGGAAACCGCTCTGGAAGAAATTCAAAAATTTATTTTGTTTCAAAGGTTTATTTTTGACACATTTGAAAACGATACAGATTATTTAAACAGTATTCCGGGTATGGCGGAAAAAATAGTTTCCGGATTGAATGAACCTTTAAGCGAATGTATTTCTGAACATGAGGTGATTTGGTAGTGTTCAATATTAAATACACCAAGCAAGCAATAAAAGACATTTAAAATCTAAAAGCAGTAAACTTAGAAGAAACTGTAAAACAGTTAATTGAAATTTAAAAATAATCCTTCCCAAAATCCACCGCCATATGAAAAATTAAAAGGTAATCTTTTCGGAGCATATTCACGGCGAATCAACCGTAAGCACCGATTGGTTTATGAAATTTTTAAAAAGGAAAATACGGTTAAAATAATCAGCATGTGGACACATTATGAAACTGTATAAATGATTTCCATAAATTTAAAATATATAAAATACTACAAACGTTCACAACAACCGCAATAAACAGAATATAATAAATTAAACTTGAAAGGAGCAACATATAATTATGGACAACAGAAGTTGTATAATACTCGCCGCAGGCGACGGAAAACGCATGAATTCAGCTAAACCGAAAGTTCTTATGCAAGTGCTGTTTCAACCCATGCTAGGTTGGGTACTGGATTCTGTAGCAGAAGCAGGTTTAGAAAACGAAAACGTAGGCATCATAATAGGCAGTCAAGCCGAACAAGTTACCGATTACCTTGACGGACGCGGAGGTTACAAGACATTCCTACAGACAGAACGCAAAGGAACAGGTCATGCTGTTTATCAAGCGGAAGCAATGTTAAAAGAGAAAGGCGGCGACGTGTTGGTTCTGTGCGGTGACGCACCTTTTATGAACGCAGCTACGATAAATTCCGCATATGATTTACATAAAAAGCAAAACAGCGATGTAACGGTTATCACGGCTAATATAGAACCGGCGGGTAATTACGGGCGAATTAAAAGAAAAAAACAATTCTCTGCTTTCGGGTATAGTTGAAATGAAAGACTGCACTCCCGAAGAATTGATGATAACAGAAGTAAACAGCGGTGCGTATTGGTTCAAACAGAAAAGCTTCTTTGGGCACTTCCGCAGTTGCATGATGACAATAAAAGCGGCGAACTGTACCTTACTGATACAGTAAAATTACTAAGAGATAATGCCTCCACTTACATGGCAAACGACAGCCATATTGTACTTGGAGCAAATGACCGCAGACAACTTCGTGACTTGAACGATATAATGATGCAAATGATAAATTCACGCCATTATATAGCAGGAGTGACATAATCGGACATAATGTAATCATCGGAAAAGATGTCAGGATAGCTCGCGATACTTTGCTTATGCCTAATACCATTATCAAAGGCAATACTGTTATTGGCAGCGGTTGTGTAATCGGACCGAACACGCAGATAGATAATTGTGTAATAGGAGAAAATGTTACACTAAATTGTGTACAGGCATTTGACTCATTAATTGAAGACGGCGTTAAAGCAGGTCCTTTCGTGCATATACGTCCGGGTACTACTATACATAAAAATGTTAAAATCGGTGATTTCATAGAGATTAAAAATTCTGAAATAGGTCAATCCACTAAGTTGAATCATTTGACCTATGTAGGCGACAGCGATGTAGGAAGTAATGTGAATTTCGGCTGCGGCTGTATTACCGCCAATTATGACGGAATTGAAAAATTCCGTACAAAGATAGGAAATAACGCTTTCATTGGTTGCAATACCAATTTAATTGCTCCTGTCGAGGTTGGAGAAAACGCAACCACAGCGGCAGGCTCAACCATAACCGAAAACGTTCCGGCAGGAGCATTGGCTATCGAACGCGGACAGACCAATATCAAGGAACATTGGTATAAGAATGACTTGCGGTTGAAGAAAGAAGAAAATAAACATAAATAGGTTTTTATCGAGATTTTTAATTGTTTGTTTTTGCAATTTATAAATAATAAAATAAATTATTAAATTGTATGTAGAAAATTTACATTAAGAGGTGTTTGAGAATAAAAAGCACATATCAAAAATAATGCTTATTTTTTAATAATCTTTTTTATAGCGGTGATTATTACTGTATTTCCGTTAGGTTTTGGAAATGAGGATACATTTAGATTAGCAATATATTTTACTTCAACAGGGTTATTTCTTGGGTTGTATCGTATTATAGATTTATTGGAAAGAAAATAAGCATTTTATAAAACCGATTGAACAATTGTTAATTGGATAAAAATATTAAGAAGTTGTTCTCATAGGTGGAAGTGCCGGATAATCGAGTGGATTTTTTGCCATACAAGGCAATTTCGACGCTAATATCCGTTGATATTTAAGGAGAAATTAACGCAGTATGACGGAAAATCCGCCAATTATACTGTGATTTTACCTATGAGAACATCTTCTAAGATACATTGAAAAAGATAAGGACTAAATAAAACATGAACATTCACGGTAAAGGTATAAAGATTTTTTCCGCCAACTCGAACCCGAAAGTAGCGGAGGAGATAGCAAACCGGCTGGGGCTTCCTTTAGAGAATCGGAAGTCGGGACTTTTTCCAACGGTGAAATTTCGGTAAATATAAACGAAAGCGTCAGAGGTTACGATGTGTTTGTTGTGCAGTCAACTTCCGAACCTGTCAGCTCAACAATAACCTCATGGAGCTTCTTATTATGATTGACGCTTTTAAACGGGCAAGCGCGGGGAGGATAACTGCCGTAATGCCTTATTACGGCTACGCAAGACAGGACAGGAAAGCGAAAGCACGCGACGCTATTTCCGCAAAGCTTGTGGCGGATTTAATTACAGTAGCGGGAGCAGACCGTTTGCTTACAATGGATTTACATTCGCCGCAGATACAAGGTTTCTTCGACATTCCGCTTGACCATTTGCAAGGGGTTTCCAATACTCGCGCCTTATTTCAAGGAACGTTTTAAAGGTTGTGAAGACGATGTTATATGCGTTTCCCCCGATATAGGTTCGGTCACACGGGCGCGCGGTTTCGCTCAACGGTTCGGTTCGGGAATTGCGATAATTGACAAACGCAGACAAAAAGCAAATGTAAGTGAGGTAATGAATATCATAGGCGATGTAAAAGATAAAACAGTTATAATCGTCGACGACATGGTAGACACAGCCGGACGCTCTGTAACGCAGCAAGAGCGGTTATAGAAAGAGGCGGAGCAAAAGAGGTTTTTGCCTGTGCAACTCATGCTGTTTTGTCGGGAGCATGTATTGAACGAATACTGGATTCTCCGATAAAAGAATTGATACTGTTAGATACTATACGCGTTCCGAAAGAAAATGATGATTGACAAAATTATACTGCTTTCCGTTTCGGGATTATTTGCACAAGCGATAGAGAGAATTTATGAAGATAAACCGGTGTCGCCGTTGTTTAATTAAATTGAAAATTGAAAATGGAAAATGGAAAATTATTTGAATTGTAAATTGTTTTATAAAGAAAGCAAGATAAAAATTTATTTAACTTTCCACTTTCTACTAAACAAAATAAACACAGGAAACAGGTTAACATATGGATATAAATAGTATTATAAACGTTAACGGAGAAGGAAACGGAATGCAACCCGAAACGTTGGATTGGATATAGAAGCTAGAAAACCCAAAAATTAAATTAAAAAAATACAAAAAGGTGTGCTGGAAAGCCGGTTTGTCTATTTCTGTGTTT
Source organism: Holotrichia oblita (assembly GCA_023690525.1). NCBI lineage: Eukaryota > Metazoa > Arthropoda > Insecta > Coleoptera > Scarabaeidae > Holotrichia > Holotrichia oblita. The sequence goes on along the minus strand of JALQSN010000116.1, from coordinate 56,647 downwards.
TTTATAGAATTGTGCGGTGTGCTTATGACATTTATTTACATGGCACTTCCTGAAGCGATACAACCGTTCTTTATGCTATAGCACGATTTTGTCCTGCATATTCGTATATTTTATCCCTCTGTTGATTACCGTAATGATTTTTAACACAGAACACGCTTATTTCAGTAAGTTTAAAACACTTTACAAGAGACCGGAAAAATCCGCTCGTGTATTCGCGGCACTTCCCGCCGTTTACGGACTTGGAATGTCAGTTAATATGCTTACTTTACTTGCGTTTTTATTTGATTTCCCTCATTGGGAATGAAGCTGTTGATGTTGAAAAAATCGTTTCAAACAGGAGGATTGCAAGTTCCCGATAATATTTACTGCGCATTAATAATGACTTTCCTTTCTGTTATCATTGCACCTTTGGTAGAAGAATTCTGGCTTCGCGGAATCTTATATGACGCGATTAGACCTTACGGCAACGGTATAGCAATTTTAGTTACGTCGGTTATATTCGGTTTCATGCATGGAAGTTTACAAATGCTTTTTTATACTACAGCACTGGGAATGGCGTTAGGTTATGTAAGGTACGCGACAGGTTCAATTTATGCTTCGACAATAATGCATATTATTATTAATTTAATTTCGATGATTACCATGATATTTATGTCAACAGATACATTTAAAAAGCAACTTCATATCAAGATACAAGCAGTGCAGGCGAGTTTATGATAGTTATGTATTATATTTATTTAGGAGCGGTTTTGCTTTGGCATTAATAGGTGCTATATCTTTTTAAAAAGGATTCCTTCGTTAAAAACGCAACGGAATTGAAAATAATTGTCCGGATATAAAGCCTATAAGAAAAATAACAGCTTTCTTAACTTGTCTGCCGGTAATTATTATGTTTATTCTTGCTATTGATGTATTGTCAGAACAAATAATAGCCAGGAAGTCTTTTAAAGTTGTTTTACAGGTAATGTTATATAAGATTGAACAGTAGGGCAGACCTTGTGTCTGCCTTGAAAACCCGCATGACACTGTTCTAAATTGCGGCAGACACAAGGTCTGCTATAACGAAAGGAAACAGCATATGGAACACAATCAAGAGCAAGAAAAATGAATTAAACGAAAATATTATAGGAATAATCGACGGACTTTCGTCATGACAGGGAAAAACCATATCGCATGACAGTTTATAAATTAGGTGCTGTGCTTTTAATTAATTTGATTTTATTAAAATTGCTTCCCTTATGTTATTTCTTATATTTTGCATTTCGCAAAATGTCCGGGGTGAACGCAGTTAATCATGTAACATAAAGGTTTTCGGCTTACAGAATCATCAATTGCGGTTATCGCTTCATGTATTGAATGACCTCGAAATAATCCTTCCGTTTTTCCTAATCATTAAGCTGACTATATAAGGTGTATTGCTTTTTTGCTATTAATTCAGAAATGCCGATTATTTCACTCAATACAGGCATAATAGTTTCAATAATAAAATCAACATTTGCGTTTATTAATTCGCGAACTTTCCATTCATGAAAAGTTAATGCTTCTTCTACGCTTAAAGCACCAGTTCCTTTATAGGCGTCACCTTTACAACCCACTAAACCGCCGATATATGCAGGGCATTTATATTGGCTTGCTATTTCTTTTAAAAATTCCGTATAATCGGATATAACGTTTTTATTTTTAAATTTCGATTTTTGTATTGTTTCTTCATTAACCCGCCGAGTACTTGTCATTAATAAAATAGGTAAAGAAAAATCTTCGGCGATTTGTAAATATTGTCTGTGAATTGTTTCTAACGCCTTGCGACTTTCCCTGTCATAAATCATGCTTGCGTATCAGATATGTTCGTCGGGAGATAATCCGAACTCATGCAAAAGCCTTAATCCTACCGCACCCTCTGTTAAAATAAAATTGCTGTTTTCAAAACATGAAGTAAAACTTTGTTTAATACTTTTCACCGTCCAAATTTGTTAAGTTGAAAGTTGAAAATTGAGAGTGGGAAGTTAAATAGATTTTTATCTTGTTTTCTTTATAAAAACAAGATAAAATTCAAATAACTTTCAATTTTCCACTTTCAATTTTCCACTGAACAACATCTATTCCAATTTTATATTAAAAAATCTTTCAGCGTTCCTGTTACATATCTCAACTATCTCATCGGTAGTTCTTTTTTTAATCTGAGCTATTTTTTGTGCTCCGTACCACGCCATACGGCTGTCGCACCGCTTTCCCCTAAAAGGAACAGGTGCAAGATAGGGACAGTCGGTTTCCAGCATCAACATATCGAGAGGAACTGCTTTACAAGCTTCTACTGCTTTTCTGGCATTTTTAAAAGTCAGTACTCCTGTAAAACTAATCATTATACCCATTTTTACAAGTTGCAAAGCTGTTTCGGCACTTCCGGAAAAGCAATGCATTACTGCTTTCGGTTTATATTCCTGCAATATTTCAATCGTATCGCGAGTCGCTTCTCTTGAATGGATTACAACAGGCAATTCAAACTCTGCCGCCAGTTCCAGTTGCTCTTTGAAAACGCTTTTTTGTTTTTCCTTGTCATAACCTTCATAGTAATAATCCAGTCCTATTTCGCCTATTGCTTTAACTTTTTTGCTTTTCGCCAGTTCTCTTAATTTATCAAGATAATCCGGAGCAAGAATTTTAACCTCGTCAGGGTGTATGCCAATTGTTGCATAACAATTCGGATATGCCTCTGCCAAATGTAACTGCTTTTTCACTGCGTTCAAGAGAACAGCCAATCGCAATAAAACCGCATACTTCATTTTGATTTTGGCTATGATTGTTTTGTTCTGTATTTATACCCAAAATATTTTTGATTAACATATCGCGTTCCATTTCATCGCCATATGCTTCATCATCATAATGGGTGTGGGTATCGAATAGTCGCGGAATTTTGTAGGTTTTTGTGTTTATAATATCATTCATATTTTTAAAGTATCAATTTAAATATAATTAATTACATTGTAAATTAAAAACGTTATTTGTAAAGTCGTATTTTAAACAAAAATTTATGTTAAAGTATTGATTATATATACGATATGTAGAAAGTATTATAAATTAAAAACTTGCAAATTATAATTTATCTATTGATTTAATGACTTTAATGTGTTAAAATATATGTATGGTACTCACTCCCTTGTCTTGAAAATACAAGGGAAAATAATGCGAGGGAAACAGGAATGAAAAAAGAAAATATTTGCAATTATACTTTCAAGCATTATAACATTAAGCGTTTCAGCTTGCATGAAAGCCGAAGAACCCGAGCAAGATTATTATTCCGTCAGATGAAGCAGTTGAAACTATTTCTGAAGAATCCGTTAAAACAATTTTCGCTTAATTATAACGGTTTTAATTATTATCCCGCTCATTCTCCGGACATCTCTTTTGTAGGCGAACGGCTTTATTATCATGAAGCAGATATTAATTATACTCTACCCGAATCTCCGAATAACGAAAATGTTGCGACCCTTTTATTCCGTCATCTATTCCCGGAAATATTGGATATTCGGTATATGAGATTAAAGGCATTTCTCCTGATATTGCGGTAATTGTTAAACTTGACGGAGAAGATAATTATTTAACTTATACTAATTTATCTATGCCAACAGGTTCTGCAATCGAAGTAATTAAATGCTGGGATTTAAGCAAGCTTGAATTTGTCAATATAGAGCAATTAAGCGAAAATAATAATTCCGATTCACATTCTTATGAAACTTACATTGTTGATTTGCTTGCAGGAATTGATGTTGAAAATACATTTAACTATAGTAATAATATTAATGGAAGCTTGGGAGAAGAAATTTTATTTGCTGCGTTTTATTTTAAAGATACAGGGATAAATTGCATCATGTATGTGTATGACGGTTATTTTGATATTTCTATTGGATTTTACGCAGACACCATAATATTAAAGACAAACGAGAATTTAAATTAATTTTCTATTGATTTAATGACTTTAATGTGCTAAAATAGAGATATAAAAATATATTTATCCCTTGGAGGATTATTACGTTTATGAACAGTAAAATTAAGGATGCTAATATTGATTATTTGTTTAAAGCTATTTTAAAATTGAAAAACCTTGATGAATGTTATAATTTTTTTGAAGACCTCTGCACGGTGCAGGAACTTAAATCTATTTCGCAACGCTTATATGTGGCTAGGCTTCTTTCTGAAAAGCACGTTTATACCGATATTGTTGAGAGAACGGGAGCAAGCACCGCTACCATAAGCCGTGTAAACCGTACCTTAAATTACGGTAACGATGGGTATGACATTGTTTTTAAACGTCTTACCGAAGACGGTATTATAAACGAGAACGATATAAATAATGAAAATTGCAAAAATAAACCGGATAAAACAAAGCAGGTTTGAGTTTATATGGATAGTAATTATTCAAACTTTGCGCGGTATTATGACGAGCTTCAAGAGTATTCTGATACTGATTATAACCTAATCGGAGGTTATTATAAAAAAATACTTGCTGATAGCGGCATAACCGAAGGTATTCTGCTTGACTTAGCTTGCGGAACGGGTATAATTTCACGTTATTTTGCCAATGCGGGTTTTGACGTGATAGGAACAGACTCGTCGCCGGATATGCTTAATGAAGCTTATTCAAAATCAAACAACCATAATATACAATATCTGATGCAGGATATGACGGAACTGGATTTATTCGGTACGGTGGACGCCTGCATATGCGTGCTTGACGGCACAAACCACCTCGCTGACCGGAACGAAGTAAAAAAAGCGTTTGAAAAAGTCGCTTTATTTATGAATCCTCAGGGGGTTTTCGTTTTTGATGTAAATACTATCCATAAGCACAGGGATATTCTAGCAGGAAGCGTCTTTTCTTTTGAGTTAGACGGTGTTTTTTGCGTATGGCGGAATTTTGCAAACGAATCAGAACTTGAAAAAATAGATATAGAACTGGATTTTTTTGAAGAGTATAAATCTTCCGATAATGGTAATAAAAACAACGATTTATACAAGAGAAGCAGTAATTACTTTTCCGAAAATGCGTATGGATTAAATGAACTTGCTAGATTGCTTGAGGAAAGCGGATTCGAAGTTGTCAGTTGTTATGATTGGCTGACATTTAATGAGGGTAGCGAGGATTGTGAGAAAGTTGTTTTTGTTGCGAAAAAGATAAAATAAATTGAATTGAATGTATAAAATTCTTATTAGGTATGGTAGCGATTTGTAGGGGACGCCGCCCTCGGCGTACCGTTCCCTTTGATGTTGTGCGGATTTGCGGTACGCCGAGGGCGGCGTCCCCTACATTATATCACCGTACAAAATATAAATTTTCTACGTACAATTGAATAAGTATAAAAATATAAAGAACAAATATAATAAAGGAAATCAAATGGGAAAAATAGTAAGAGCAATGTCCGGAGACGGCAGTGCGTTTTGTGCCGCAATTAACTCGTGCGATATAGTCAACGAGATTTTTAAATTACACGGAACAACTCCTGTTGCGAGTGCTGCTTTAGGGCGGCTTTCGACTGCGGGTTCACTTATGGGTTCGCTTTTGAAAAATGAAAGCGACCGCCTTACCCTAAGAATGAAAGGCGGCGGACCGTCGGGAGTTATAACTGTTGTAGCTGATTATAAAGGTAATGTAAAGTGCTGTGCCGATAATGTTAACGTTGATTTACCGTTGAATAAAAAAGGTAAGCTTGATGTAGCGGGGTATGTCGGTGATTCGGGTTTTTTTGGAGTAATAAAAGACTTAGGGCTTAAAGAACCCTACGCTACGCAAATTCCTATTGTTTCGGGAGAGATAGCAGAAGATATAACAAGCTATTACGTTGTAAGCGAACAAATTCCGACAGTTTGTGCTTTAGGTGTGCTTGTTGATGTGGATTGGACGATAAAAGCAGCGGGAGGTTATCTTTTACAATTGATTCCGCCTGTAAACGAAGCGGCAATAGATTTTATCGAAAAAAACATCAGTAATATGCAGAGCGTAACAGAAATGTTTGACAGAGGCTTAACAGCGGAAGAAATTGCATTGAAAGCTCTTGACGGATTAGAGCCTTTTATACTGGATAGTTGGGATGCTTTTTACCACTGCGGTTGCGGCAGAGAACGGACGGAGCAGATTCTAATAAGTCTGGGACGTAAGGAACTTGAAAAGTTGGCGGCAGACGGCGAAGAAAACGAGAAGATAGAAATCTGCTGTCATTTTTGTGATAAAAAGTATTATTTTTCGGGTGAAGAGATTAGGGAGTTAATGAAAACGGTGTGATTTGTATACGCTTTATAAATATTATCATCAATAAACGATAAAGAGGTTTTAAAATGCCTGAGTTGTGTAGATTTGAAGGGCTTGTTATAAGAATGTTATATAGCGATAATAGCCAACATCATAAACCGCATGTACATGTAGAGCATGGAGAATTTGAAGCTTCTGTTGGCATAGACGGAGAGATTCTTGCAGGTTCTTTACCAAAGAAAAAATTAATTTTGTTACAGGCTTGGTTAATAATGCACGAAAACGAATTATATAAAGCATGGAACAATGCAATACGAAATTTAAGTTTTGATAAAATCGAACCGCTTCGTTAAGAAAGGAGGATTTAAAATGTATGAAAAAGACGGTATAGTATACGCCGATGACCCGAACCCTGTTATTAAAGTTAAATCTGTAAAAGCGAATGATGATTATTCATTATATTTGCGTTTTTCTGATGGTTCAGAAAAAATTTTTGATGCTAAAAATCTGATAGAAGAAGGCGTTTTTAAGCAATTAAAAGAAATTGAGCTTTTTAAGCAAGCTTATGTAGATTATGGAACCGTTGTATGGAATCAAACATTAGATATATGCCCTGACTATTTATATGCTAATAGTTTTTGATTCCGTGAATGGTCTAGTACCGTTTTCCATAAGTATAATCACATAATAAACTGTTTTTAAGTTACAATTAAAAAACTTCATTAAGAGACAGGAGTTGTCACAAGTATGAAAAAATTATTTGCTGTAATTTTTACAGCATTATTGCTTTGTTCATGTTCCGGTCAGCCACAAAATGCAGACATTACTACTTCTGGTGAAAAAACAACGACTACAACGGTTGAAACAACATCAATGCCAACAGAATCAGAATCAGAATCAGAAAACGAATCACTTGTTTTTGTAAACGACGAAGGAGAAGTTCTTTATAATTTGCTTGTTTCAAAAATGGACGAGTGGGAACATGATTATATGTACGGGGGAACTTTGCTTGACTTGGATTTTGACGGAGAACCAGAGTTTCTACTATTTCATGGCAACTATACGCGAACCCTTTCTGTTTTTAAAATAAATGATAATTCATTTAAGGAATTTTTACCTTGCCAATGGTTTATCGGCCGTTTGTTATTTCGCTGTACACTGACGAAAATAATAATAAAAGTTGGATGCTTGATTATAAATATACAGACGAAAATGTTTCGGAAAACAGATTCAGCAGTTTTACATTTAAAAATGATGAAGTGAGTGAGTTTATAAAGTTTTGCGAATCAACTCCGGTAGAGAATGTAGATGATTTTTTTACAAATGGCACATATTATATTGATGAGAAAGAATTTTAGAGCTTCCGAAGATGAGATAGCAGAATATGAAAAAGAAAAAAGGAATATATTGAATCGGGTATGGAAGGTTTAATACCGAGAGTTGACCCGACATGGTTAAAGTGGATTAATGAAAAAGCACTTAGCTTTGCTTACAATTTGAACCCGACAGCATATGAACTTGTTCCGAATGAAAAAGATAGGGAATGGTTTTACTACAATAAAGAAGAAATAAAAGAATCGCTGGCAACCCTTGTAAATGCTTATTTTTCAAATGATGAAGAATATTTAATGAACAAAAATGCATATACCAACGAGCTCGCTATTGCAAAACCTGTAATATACCTTTATCCCAATACCGAAACTGATGTAACTGTTACGATTGATTTAGACGGAGAGCTTACCTGTACTTATCCTGAATATAACAACGGCTGGAATGTTACCGCTTACCCTGACGGTACGCTTATAAATAAAGCAGACGGACGCGAATATTCGTACCTTTACTGGGAAGGGAAAAGCAATATTGAATGGGATTTTTCAAGCGGGTTTGTGGTAAAAGGCAGCGATACTGTCTCGTTTTTACAAGAGAAACTGGAATATTTAGGTCTGAATCCGCGCGAGTATAACGAATTTATTGTTTATTGGCTTCCTCTAATGCAAAATAACACGTACAATTTGATAACTTTCCAAACTAATGAATATGAAGAAATTGCGAAGTTAAATATTTCTCCGAAACCCGATAATATTTTAAGAGTATTTATGACGTATAAGCCGCTTGTAGATTATATTGAGATTCCCGAGCAAAAGCTTAATACATTTGAAAGAACAGGTTTTAGTGTAATTGAGTGGGGCGGGACATGCGTAAAATAATTATTTAGATAACACAAGAAAGAGAGATTCTACAATGTATCCTGTTTTAGAAACAGATAGAATAACTTTAAGACCTTTTACAGAAGATGATGCTGAGAATGTTTTTAACCTTGTCAGAATCTTTGACGAACAATCAGATAATCCGCAATTTACAAAAATACGTACAATTGAAGATGCGAAAAAGCTTAACAATGAAACAGTTAAAGCGGATAATGAATGGATAATTATCTATAAAGAAACACAAACGCCAATTGGCTGGGTGTTATGTAACGGAGCAGACATACTTAGAAAAGCGTTTATTCATGCATGGATACAAACCGAATATCAACACAAGGGATTAGGACGCGAAATATTGGAGAAAGTCCTGCACTTTGCATTTTTCGGAATTAAAACAGAGACAGTTTTAGCAAACGCGAGAAATTACGAAAAGTTAGCTTATCAACTTTTGTCTAATTACGGTTTTAAGATATATAACTATGTTCCGAAAAATAAACCGAATGATAACGGTACTCTTGTACAGTTTAGCTTGTCAAAAGAAAATTATATAAATCAAAAGCATATTGTTGAAAGCACATACGATTATGAGCCGCCTAAAAAACGGGAAAGTCCATACAATTATGACAATCCTGTCCGAAAAATTGAATTTATAAACTATGTTAAAGAGCCTACAGGCTATTTATGTGGACAGTCAGTTATTGCCATGCTTGCGGATGTTCCGGTAGATGAAGTGATTGATGTAATGCATACTGATAAAGGCACTTCTATTCCCATGATACGGGATGCATTGGAATATTATGGAATAAAAACCGTTACAAAAACAAGGAAGAAGTATACAGAAGAAACAGCATTACCTGACTGCAGTATTTTAAGTGTGCAGTTACCCGGATACAGTCATTGGTCGTTGTATTATAAAGGCAAGTTTTATGACCCGGAGTTTGGTGTTTTGGATAAACTGCCTTTAAAAGCTAAATTATGTTATTATTGGGAAGTTCAAATTTGAACACATGCATATTTTATCGAATTATTATTTATGTATACAGGAGCCTATAATTATATATGTTATGTAATAAAGAATGGCTATTAAAATACGGAAATCCTATAATTCGTTATAAAACGCAAACGGAATTGCTTAAAGTTGACGATGTTGATTCTTTATCTGTTTATAAAAAAGAATTGTTGCAAATTCCGCAGGTGCAAAAACGTCTTACTTTTTAAAATCACTTGATTTTCAAGAATACACGGCAGTAATGTAAGCCATCTTGAAAATGTTTTACCAATGCTGAATGATTTCGGCGTTGATTATAATGACATAGAATTTAAAGAATCTGTTGATTATACCCATATAATAGACAGTATGGCAAAATATAATTATGGCGAAAAACTGATTGCATATCCGTTTCTGATACAATCGGGTTTAATATTGAAGGAATATTTGAGTTTATACTTGACAGAATAAACACAGTTTATGAATTTACACGGTTAATGGATTATGATATATATGATAGTATTGATAAATATAAAAGCGTTCCCAAAAACTTCCGCGACCGACCTATTATTAAACCGGAACTTGTAAACGATGGTGTATACAGATACCCAGTAATTTACGATATTGTAGCGTTTGCTGTGATATATAATCAAGTTAACAACCAAATACAAGAAAAAATAAATAATATTATATCATATGTAATTTCACCCGAATATGATAGGGTAGTTTTCGGGTACGGAATAATACCTTTATCGGGAAAACGATATTATTCGATGGGGTGGGATTGCAAAAAGCCATTCAATAACGGTTATCCTAACCTGCACCGTTTGTTGTTATATTCGCGGTTTCCTGCCGTAGTAAAAAGCGAATGGTTTAACAATACAATTGATTATTTAAAACAATATAAAACAACGCAAGGCACATATATTTTTCCGGCAGAATATCTTATTGAAAAAGATTGCAACTGGGTTCTCGGTTCTCATATGTCGCTTGGAGAAAATAGGAGAGTAAAAAAATATATTGAAATTGAATCTACTTTTTATATGTTAAAGTTGCTGGAAACGGTTTAATAAATAATATTAAAAAAAGAAAGGTTTTTTTATGATAAGCAGAGAACAATTGAAACAAGAAATTGATAAACTCCCGGAAACCGCTCTGGAAGAAATTCAAAAATTTATTTTGTTTCAAAGGTTTATTTTTGACACATTTGAAAACGATACAGATTATTTAAACAGTATTCCGGGTATGGCGGAAAAAATAGTTTCCGGATTGAATGAACCTTTAAGCGAATGTATTTCTGAACATGAGGTGATTTGGTAGTGTTCAATATTAAATACACCAAGCAAGCAATAAAAGACATTTAAAATCTAAAAGCAGTAAACTTAGAAGAAACTGTAAAACAGTTAATTGAAATTTAAAAAATAATCCTTCCCAAAATCCACCGCCATATGAAAAATTAAAAGGTAATCTTTTCGGAGCATATTCACGGCGAATCAACCGTAAGCACCGATTGGTTTATGAAATTTTTAAAAAGGAAAATACGGTTAAAATAATCAGCATGTGGACACATTATGAAACTGTATAAATGATTTCCATAAATTTAAAATATATAAAATACTACAAACGTTCACAACAACCGCAATAAACAGAATATAATAAATTAAACTTGAAAGGAGCAACATATAATTATGGACAACAGAAGTTGTATAATACTCGCCGCAGGCGACGGAAAACGCATGAATTCAGCTAAACCGAAAGTTCTTATGCAAGTGCTGTTTCAACCCATGCTAGGTTGGGTACTGGATTCTGTAGCAGAAGCAGGTTTAGAAAACGAAAACGTAGGCATCATAATAGGCAGTCAAGCCGAACAAGTTACCGATTACCTTGACGGACGCGGAGGTTACAAGACATTCCTACAGACAGAACGCAAAGGAACAGGTCATGCTGTTTATCAAGCGGAAGCAATGTTAAAAGAGAAGGCGGCGACGTGCTGGTTCTGTGCGGTGACGCACCTTTTATGAACGCAGCTACGATAAATTCCGCATATGATTTACATAAAAAGCAAAACAGCGATGTAACGGTTATCACGGCTAATATAGAACCGGCGGGTAATTACGGGCGAATTAAAAGAAATAAAAACAATTCTCTGCTTTCGGGTATAGTTGAAATGAAAGACTGCACTCCCGAAGAATTGATGATAACAGAAGTAAACAGCGGTGCGTATTGGTTCAAAACAGAAAAGCTTCTTTGGGCACTTCCGCAGTTGCATGATGACAATAAAAGCGGCGAACTGTACCTTACTGATACAGTAAAATTACTAAGAGATAATGCCTCCACTTACATGGCAAACGACAGCCATATTGTACTTGGAGCAAATGACCGCAGACAACTTCGTGACTTGAACGATATAATGATGCAAATGATAAATTCACGCCATTATATAGCAGGAGTGGACATAATCGGACATAATGTAATCATCGGAAAAGATGTCAGGATAGCTCGCGATACTTTGCTTATGCCTAATACCATTATCAAAGGCAATACTGTTATTGGCAGCGGTTGTGTAATCGGACCGAACACGCAGATAGATAATTGTGTAATAGGAGAAAATGTTACACTAAATTGTGTACAGGCATTTGACTCATTAATTGAAGACGGCGTTAAAGCAGGTCCTTTCGTGCATATACGTCCGGGTACTACTATACATAAAAATGTTAAAATCGGTGATTTCATAGAGATTAAAAATTCTGAAATAGGTCAATCCACTAAGTTGAATCATTTGACCTATGTAGGCGACAGCGATGTAGGAAGTAATGTGAATTTCGGCTGCGGCTGTGTTACCGCCAATTATGACGGAATTGAAAAATTCCGTACAAAGATAGGAAATAACGCTTTCATTGGTTGCAATACCAATTTAATTGCTCCTGTCGAGGTTGGAGAAAACGCAACCACAGCGGCAGGCTCAACCATAACCGAAAACGTTCCGGCAGGAGCATTGGCTATCGAACGCGGACAGACCAATATCAAGGAACATTGGTATAAGAATGACTTGCGGTTGAAGAAAGAAGAAAATAAACATAAATAGGTTTTTATCGAGATTTTTAATTGTTTGTTTTTGCAATTTATAAATAATAAAATAAATTATTAAATTGTATGTAGAAAATTTACATTAAGAGGTGTTTGAGAATAAAAAAGCACATATCAAAAATAATGCTTATTTTTTAATAATCTTTTTTATAGCGGTGATTATTACTGTATTTCCGTTAGGTTTTGGAAATGAGGTAGATACATTTAGATTAGCAATATATTTTACTTCAACAGGGTTATTTCTTGGGTTGTATCGTATTATAGATTTATTGGAAAGAAAATAAGCATTTTATAAAACCGATTGAACAATTGTTAATTGGATAAAAAATATTAAGAAGTTGTTCTCATAGGTGGAAGTGCCGGATAATCGAGTGGATTTTTTGCCATACAAGGCAATTTCGACGCTAATATCCGTTGATATTTAAGGAGAAATTAACGCAGTATGACGGAAAATCCGCCAATTATACTGTGATTTTACCTATGAGAACATCTTCTAAGATACATTGAAAAAGATAAGGACTAAATAAAACATGAACATTCACGGTAAAGGTATAAAGATTTTTTCCGCCAACTCGAACCCGAAAGTAGCGGAGGAGATAGCAAACCGGCTGGGGCTTCCTTTAGGAGAATCGGAAGTCGGGACTTTTTCCAACGGTGAAATTTCGGTAAATATAAACGAAAGCGTCAGAGGTTACGATGTGTTTGTTGTGCAGTCAACTTCCGAACCTGTCAACAATAACCTCATGGAGCTTCTTATTATGATTGACGCTTTTAAACGGGCAAGCGCGGGGAGGATAACTGCCGTAATGCCTTATTACGGCTACGCAAGACAGGACAGGAAAGCGAAAGCACGCGACGCTATTTCCGCAAAGCTTGTGGCGGATTTAATTACAGTAGCGGGAGCGAACCGTTTGCTTACAATGGATTTACATTCGCCGCAGATACAAGGTTTCTTCGACATTCCGCTTGACCATTTGCAAGGGGTTTCAATACTCGCGCCTTATTTCAAGGAACGTTTTAAAGGTTGTGAAGACGATGTTATATGCGTTTCCCCCGATATAGGTTCGGTCACACGGGCGCGCGGTTTCGCTCAACGGTTCGGTTCGGGAATTGCGATAATTGACAAACGCAGACAAAAAGCAAATGTAAGTGAGGTAATGAATATCATAGGCGATGTAAAAGATAAAACAGTTATAATCGTCGACGACATGGTAGACACAGCCGGAACGCTCTGTAACGCAGCAAGAGCGGTTATAGAAAGAGGCGGAGCAAAAGAGGTTTTTGCCTGTGCAACTCATGCTGTTTTGTCGGGAGCATGTATTGAACGAATACTGGATTCTCCGATAAAAGAATTGATACTGTTAGATACTATACGCGTTCCGAAAGAAAAGATGATTGACAAAATTATACTGCTTTCCGTTTCGGGATTATTTGCACAAGCGATAGAGAGAATTTATGAAGATAAACCGGTGTCGCCGTTGTTTAATTAAATTGAAAATTGAAAATGGAAAATGGAAAATTATTTGAATTGTAAATTGTTTTATAAAGAAAGCAAGATAAAAATTTATTTAACTTTCCACTTTCTACTAAACAAAATAAACACAGGAAACAGGTTAACATATGGATATAAATAGTATTATAAACGTTAACGGAGAAGGAAACGGAATGCAACCCGAAACGTTGGATTTGGATATAGAAGCTAGAAAAACCCAAAAAATTAAATTAAAAAAATACAAAAAGGTGTGCTGGAAAGCCGGTTTGTCTATTTCTGTGTTTTTTTTATGCAGAATTATGTGCGGTGTGCTTATGACATTTATTTACATGGCACTTCCTGAAGCGGATACAACCGTTCTTTATGCTATAAGCACGATTTTGTCCTGCATATTCGTATATTTTATCCCTCTGTTGATTACCGTAATGATTTTTAACACAGAACACGCTTATTTCGGTAAGTTTAAAACACTTTACAAGAGACCGGAAAAATCCGCTCGTGTATTCGCGGCACTTCCCGCCGTTTACGGACTTGGAATGTCAGTTAATATGCTTACTTTACTTGCGTTTTATTTGATTTCCCTCATTGGGAATGAAGCTGTTGATGTTGAAAAATCGTTTCAAACAGGAGGATTGCAAGTTCCCGATAATATTTACTGCGCATTAATAATGACTTTCCTTTCTGTTATCATTGCACCTTTGGTAGAAGAATTCTGGCTTCGCGGAATCTTATATGACGCGATTAGACCTTACGGCAACGGTATAGCAATTTTAGTTACGTCGGTTATATTCGGTTTCATGCATGGAAGTTTACAAATGCTTTTTTATACTACAGCACTGGGAATGGCGTTAGGTTATGTAAGGTACGCGACAGGTTCAATTTATGCTTCGACAATAATGCATATTATTATTAATTTAATTTCGATGATTACCATGATATTTATGTCAACAGATACATTTAAAAAAGCAACTTCATATCAAGATACAAGCAGTGCAGGCGAGTTTATGATAGTTATGTATTATATTTATTTAGGAGCGGTTTTGCTTTTGGCATTAATAGGTGCTATATCTTTTTTAAAAAGGATTCCTTCGTTAAAACGCAACGGAATTGAAAATAATTGTCCGGATATAAAGCCTATAAGAAAAATAACAGCTTTCTTAACTTGTCTGCCGGTAATTATTATGTTTATTCTTGCTATTGATGTATTGTCAGAACAAATAATAGCCAGAAGTCTTTTAAAGTTGTTTTACAGGTAATGTTATATAAGATTGAACAGTAGGGGCAGACCTTGTGTCTGCCCGAAAACCCGCATGACACTGTTCTAAATTACGGGCAGACACAAGGTCTGCCCCTACCATAACGAAAGGAAACAGCATATGGAACACAATCAAGAGCAAGAAAATGAATTAAACGAAAATATTATAGGAATAATCGACGGACTTTCACGTCATGACAGGGAAAAACCATATCGCATGACAGTTTATAAATTAGGTGCTGTGCTTTTAATTAATTTGATTTTATTAAAATTGCTTCCTTATGTTATTTCTTATATTTTTTTAATGACAGGTTTTTATCTCAATACAGGTACTAATTTGGGATATTTAATCACTTGGTTAATAAACGATATATTAGTTTATGCTTCACCTATTGTTCCCTTATACTTTGTTTTTAAAAATGAAAAGCTTTCGTGTGCGAGTTTGGACGGGAATAATAGTAATATATCTTTTAAAAATATTTTGATTGTACCGTTTTTTTTCGTGGCATACTTCGCAATGATAAGCGGCAATATAATAACCGAATTTATATCTACGATGATTTATAATAATTTCGGAGTGGGACAAACCACAGATGTATTCGCGGCATTGTGGCCTAAAAACGCGTTTCAATCTATAGTTTTCTATTTTATGATAGTAATTGCCGCACCTGTTGCGGAGGAACTTATTTTCAGAAAGATGATATTTAGGCAGTTACAAAAGTTCGGTAATTATACAGCTATTTTTTTAACAGCGTTGCTATTTGGGTTATTCCACGGAAACCTTACACAATTTTTATATGCCTTTATGGGAGGAATAATTCTGGGTTTTGCAGCGGTATGGAGCGGTTCGGTAAAAATACCGATAATCCTGCACATGCTTATTAATGGGTTTGAGGTATTACGAACCGAAATTTATTCATTGGTGGAATCAAATGTTATTGCGGTTTTAATTATTAATATTGTTGTTTATACCGTAATAACAGCCGGAGCAATTTCACTTATCGTAATGATTGTAAAAAAGATGTTTAAGTTAAAAAGTGAATTTCCCGTTATCCCGAAAAACCGAAAAGCGAAAGTTTTATTTTTAAATCCTTTATTCGCATTAGCACTTGCCGCAATGATTTTTAATTTATTTATTTAAATCAATTCATAGATAAGCAGTATTAAGAACATCATCGGCATAATTAATAAATACTAAGGAAAAAGATATGATAAAAAACAATTTATTAAAGTACGAAACACACCTGCATACATCAGAAAGTAGTTCCTGCGGCGTATCGAGCGGAGCGGAAATGGCGGATTATTACAAAGCTTCAGGATATAGCGGTTTTGTAGTAACCGACCATTTTTTTAACGGAAATACCGCGATAAAACGCGATTTGCCGTGGGAAGAACGAGTCAGGCTTTTTTGCAAGGGATATGAGAACGCAAAAAAAAGAGGAGACGAGATAGGATTTCAAGTATTTTTCGGGTTTGAGTATAATTATCGGGGTACGGAATTTTTAATTTATGGCTTAGATAAAGAATGGCTTATTAACCACCCCGAAATTATGAAAGAGAACTTAAAAGAAGTTCTGAAGCTGATTCGGGATTCGGGAGGAATGGTAATTCACGCACATCCGTTCAGGGAGGACTGGTACATAGATATGATTAGGTTGATTCCGAACCTGACCGACGTTGTAGAGATTTACAACGCAGGGAATTTCATACGTAATCCCATAGCTAATGAGAGAGCGTTAACATACGCACAGATGTACGGTTTACCTTCTATCACAGGAACTGATATACATTCCCGCACACTCGAAATTTACGGAGGAATAGCGGTAACGAATCCTCTAGGAAGTATATTTGAAATGATGGACGTTATAAAGTCAAGGGAGTGTTTTTTAGTTTGGCGTGGTGAAATATTAGATATGCCGGTTTGAATAAAAAAGTGAAAAACGGAAAATTTTGTTCTTGTAAATTACACTATATTGAATAAGCATTTTACAAAATAAATTGAACAATTACTCTCTATCTAAGATTCAACGAGGTTATATTTTTATACAATTATGCCTTGATATTATCGGGCATATTTTATCATATAAGGAAAATTAAAACTTGTTATAATAATGTTGGGAGGAGGGATTAGTGTGAATTGGATAGAACGCATGAACATGGTTATTGAATACATTGAGGACAACCTTACCGAAGAAATAAGCTTAGAAAAAATCTCTATGCTGTCCTGTTGTTCTGTATATAATTTCCAACGCATATTTTCATTTTTATTTAACATGCCGTTATCCGAATATATACGCGGCAGAAGGCTGACAGAAGCGGCGGAAGAATTATGGGGAAACGATTTAAAAATTATTGATATTGCAATTAAATACCAGTATGAATCGCATGAAGCCTTTTCCCGTGCTTTTATTAAATTTCATGGCATATCACCTTCTGCGGCAAAAAAACAGGCTAATAAGCTGTTTGTTTGTCCTAGAGCCAATCTTGAACAAGTTTATAGGAGGGAAAATAAAATGAACGAGCAAACATTATTACTGCAAAGAAACCAATCTACACAATTGTTTTATAAAGGGGTAAAGGGACCGGGAACTTTACCCACTGCTATGTCGATGTGGTCTTATCTTGAATTTTTAGGAGTAGCACAAGAAGCACAACAGACTTATACAATACTGTCAAGTCTTTGCGGAGAACTATATAGTCCGCCTGTTTCAATGCCGTTGCCGTCCGGAGTAAAAAGAATGCTGGAAATTATGGGATTTGAATATGAAATATTTACTGTGCAGGATTTAGACAAAAGTGCTATGAAGCAAAGGATTGTTGAACATCTGTCAACAATCGGACAACCTGTAATTGTAACCACTGAATCCGGCGACTGGTGTTTTGGCGGCACAGTTATAGGTTATGAAAATGGCGGGGAAACGCTTGTTAATTGGGGGTATTTTCCGTTTGACGACAGCATAGACCCACAGCCGATATTGAGTAAAAACGATATCTGGTATTCGGATAATACCGTGTTAATGATAATCGGAAAACGAATCGCACTTTCCGATTTGGTAAACGTCTACCGTGCAGGTATTAAAGCTGCTTATGATGATTTAAGCGTTAATTACTTAAACGCAAATCAAAAATTTTATGCTGACTGGAAGCGTATTTTAACACAACCGATAACGCAAACAATCAAGGAAGTCAAGCAAACTCGTAAAATTCCTTGTACTTGGGGTATACTTCAAGAAGATGAATTAATTGATTCTGTAATTGAAAAACGAATGTTAGAAATAGTAGACCCTTTATGGTGTGATTATGCTGAACGGCGTTTTTATGCTGCAAGGTTTTTGCAACAAGCGGCGAATTATCTCCCCAACGCAAAGGATTGCATATCTGGTGCTCAAGCGGAATTTGACCGTATTCATAACCGCATGAGTGAATATATAGCTAAAGTTGACCTTGTACCGGGAGCGGAATTTTTTAATCACGATAAATTTTCTAATCCGAAAATTCGCGGCGAAATGGCAGAAATTGTTGAACAATGCAGACTTGATGAGAAAACAGCCATACAGCATTTAAAAGACGCTGTGGCTTTGTTGTAAATTCCGATGATATACTGTTTAACTATCAAATTTTGTACTCGAATTTAATAGTTAAACAGGGATTACGCTGTTTGTTTTTGCCGCTGCGGCAAAGTCAGACAGCGTCCGCCGCAAAGCGGCGGTACTATTTTTCGTAAAAAAATAGTATAAGTAAGAACATGTGTTCATAAGTAAAAACCTTAAAAAGAAGGAATGGTTATATTAATGACAGAAAAGCAAAAATACGCTATTAATAAAATTATTTCAAACATGCCTGACGACTTACAGGAAGTTTATCGTGATATAGCCGAATATGCTGTATCATTAGGATATATGCCTGCAATTAAAGGAGTGAATGAGACATATGTCGACTTTTCAAAAAGCAAAGTAAAAAGGACAATTTTAAAGTTCGATACAGACCCGAATTTTCCGACGCGTTTAGCGATGAAATTTTTCGCAATTCCTGTTTATTCCAATGTTTTTCAAGAAGCGCTCAATGAAAGAATTAAAGTATTAGAGAGATTAAAATGTGCGCCTGTTTCGTTAAATTGTCGTGGTTGTGGAAAATGTGACGGTACACATGGATATTTTTATACATATCCTGATGGAAAAAGAGTGTTCCTGTGCGGTATTGAAGTTATTTCATTAATTCATTGGGGTGTTGAGAATGTAGCAGAAATAAAAGAAGCATTAAGGTTACAGGATGAATTTTTTATGAAATGGATTTCCAAATAATTACTTGTGTGTATGTTTATAGCTTGATGACAGCTCCTTTCATATTTTTTAATTTTTTATATAAAATGCCGCTTGATTTTTTTTCATGCGGCATTGAATTTTTGGTTTATTGGTGATATAATTAAATATGGAGTTTTATACTAGTTAGCTTTTATTAATTAATACATTGTAATTTCAACGGTATGTTGTATTAAATTTATATTTTAATATATGACACACTGTTGTCAAGTAAGGTGTGCTATGATATTAAAAAGGAAGGTGCATAATCATACAAATTGATATATCTGATGCAAGGATTTTGATTCAATACGGACAATGTCTATTGGAAAAAGAAAAAATCATATTGAGCAAGTTGTTTCCGATTTATCGGGGATACAATATGACCCAAATCCCATTCTGCATTTAAGTCATTATTTGGTTTTGTGGAGTAGGATTCCTGGGTTTAAGGTTATTGACTACGATAGATTAGCTTATCAGGAAAGCAGGCTCGTTGAAGCTTCCCTCTTTAAGCGCAATCTTTTTATTATCCCTTCAAACGAAATTGAAATGTATCACACCACCACGAAAAGAATCGTTCGTTGGGGGAAATCAAGCGAGCAAACTGAACTTGAATTGAATGATATATCAAGACAAGCGGAAGTCACAAGAATAAGACAGGTACTTAAAGAAATTCATGCGGGAACAATAAATGATTTGTGGGAACATCTCGGTGTAATTGAGGAATGGAAAGCATATAAAGAAGGTCGAAAACAAGGACAAAATATCAGTTTTTTGCCAATATTTCAAACTTTTTATGATATGAGATTGACCAATGCCATTATTGTCAGTAAAAGATTACTCGGAACGTTCCGGAAGCCCGTGTATTCTCTGCGGGAGGATATACAGGCAAACACAACTAATTTGTATAATTTATGCGGCTCTGAAGCAATGGAGCTTGTTCTTTTCAAACTTGTTTGCTCGTTTGGAATCACAGATGCTACCCATTTGAAAGCTATCACCGGTTTTGAAAAAGAAGAAATAAATGCTGCATTGTCCTCGCTGTTAATGAAAGAGCAAATCGTAGAAATAAAAGTTGAAGGTTTGAAGAAGACATATGTTGTGGCTAGAAAGCAAATTGATTGTTTAGAACGGCATAAATTGGGTGGTAAAAATGAAGTGACTTTACTTTCTCCTATGGAAGGCATCATTCGGGATAAACGGTGGTTAAATACTTTTTTCGATTACTCCTTTTGTTTTGAATATTTTAAGAAAAAAGGAATGAAATGGCCGTTGTCTATTTTATCAAATAACGAGATGGTCGGTTTCGTAGATTGCAGTATGGACAGAAAAAGGAAGCGGATGAAAGTGAAAGAAATAAATTTGCAAAAAGAGCAAATGGTAGATATGGATTTATTATTTGACAGTCTTTGTTCTTTGGCACGACTCCATGATGCCGATGAATTGTTTATTACAGGCGAAAAATATATAAAATATAGTTAATGCATAGGTTAGACTTCTTATTTCCGATGCTTTTTCAATTGTACATTGTAAACCGACGTTAAATAATGTATGGTATAATATGTATAGATTCACGCAAAAGTTTATCTTCCACAATTATTTCGCTCTTGGAGCGAAAACTGCACGCATTCAAGATATAAATTTAATCAATTGAAAAGCGTGCATATGGTAAAATAATATAAAATAGGAGCATATATATTGTTTAACTTCGTAAACGCTTACAAAAAATCCGTATAACGCATATATAAAACTTTTTACTTGATTTTATTAAGCGTTTATCTCGTTAATCAGTATATAATGAGTGAAAAAACATGAATATTAAAACAAAATTAATTGAAATTGCTTTACAAAACAATCTAGCTGTCGATACCATGCAATTCCCCGATTGCGAACTTGACTCCGCGAAAATAAAAGTAATCATGATAAGTGAAGTTCCGCCGAAAAATCCTGACGATGGATTTTACAGTACAACCGCCGATTCCGATTACATGAAATCGACACTCGGTCTTTTCGCGGCAGGCGGAATAAATGTAAACAATATCGGCGAAATCCTCAATATGGGTATCTACATCACAACTGCCGTAAAGTCGCCGAAATTAAACTATACAGTGGATACGGAAGTTATAAAAGCTCATTTACCGATTTTAGAAGCCGAATTGTCCCTGTTCCCCAATTTAAAAGTGATAATGCTTATGGGTGATGTGGCGAAAAAAGCAGTAAATATGATAGCGAAAGCAAAAACGAAAAAGAACATAATTCCGTCACAATCTACATGCAGAATCCGCAACAATGAATACTATTGGAACGGTATTCGTGTTTTTCCGTCTTACATCATGACCGGCAAGAACCTTTTGATTGAACCGTTTAAGCGTGACACGATTGCGGACGATATTCGGCGTATGATGGAAATTATATAAGTCGTATCTATACTGACGACAATGTTTTAATATAGCTATCTACCAATAACAAAAAGAACGGTTTTAATCTTGTTTCAAGAAATAACCGTTCTTTTATTATACTATTTTTCTACGAAAAATAGTACCGCCGCTTTGCGGCGGACGCAGTTGCTAATCCCTGTTTAACTATTAAATCTGAATAAAAAATTTAATAGTTAAACAGTATATACTATATGCATTCCTTTCAATTAATTAAATTTATATCTTGATTACGTGCAGATTTCGCTCTGAGAGTGAAATAATTGCGGAAAACAAGTTTCACGTCAGCTTGTATTTATTATACCATTTCGAGATAAAAGAATAGTCATAAATATGATTTAAACGGGTTATTGAAAAGAATATTTGTTTTTTATCCGCAAATATTTATTTATTATTCGGCATTATGCATAAACCGAAATAGCCAAAATTATAAAACTTGTTAAAATATACGAAAAAGACTTGTAAAAATAAAAGAAATATGTTATAATCAACCCATTAAAGGAAAATTATGTTAATAATTAAGCTAAAATACTAAAAACAAGCGAATATGATTAATATTTTCGCCTGTGTATGCATTTATTTCTTTATGTTATAATATTGT
The DNA here is from genome assembly GCA_023690525.1 of Holotrichia oblita. NCBI lineage: Eukaryota > Metazoa > Arthropoda > Insecta > Coleoptera > Scarabaeidae > Holotrichia > Holotrichia oblita. The sequence goes on along the minus strand of JALQSN010000116.1, from coordinate 34,046 downwards.
ATAAGAGTATTATATTGCTTAATTTCGGAAATGCTTAAAAAACACGAATTAAATGAAAATTTTTTATTTGATTTTTTAATAAAAATTCAAATATCAGTATCCGGATTTTCTTAATTCCGGCTTGCGGAAAGATTCTTTGCACAGAATAAATCCGCATAAAAATAAAAAATAGGGGAGCAAGAAAGGACGGTAATTATTATGATAATTCCTGAAGAAAGCATGGTTCCGCTTCATCTTTTTCACGAAGGAAGCCTTTGTGTTGGTTATGAATACTTCGGTTCGCATTTTATAAATAAAAACGGAGTGTCCGGGGTAATTTTCCGCGTTTGGGCACCTAACGCGGAAAAAGTCAGTGTTGTAGGTGATTTTAATCATTGGGATAAAAGCGCGAATTTAATGGAGAAGATAAGTCCGAACGGTATATGGGAGTTGTTCCTGACAGGACTTAATCAATACGATAATTATAAATATGCGATAGAATCCCGTATGGGGCAGACTTTTATCAAAGCCGACCCTTACGGTTTCCATATGGAAACCCGTCCTAACACTGCAAGTAAGGTTTATGATATAAGCGGATATAAGTGGAGCGATTCAAACTGGCAGGAAAAGCAAAACAAAGTTAATGTCTACCGTTCGCCCATGAACATATATGAAGTTCATATCAGCTCGTGGAGAAAGAAAAAAGACGAGAATGAGCTTTTCAATTATGCCGAATTTGCGGCAGAGCTTATACCTTACGTTAAAAAAATGGGTTACACGCATATAGAAATGATGCCTATTGCAGAATTTCCTTTTGATGGGTCATGGGGTTATCAAGGTATAGGTTACTTTGCTCCAACGTCGCGTTTCGGAACACCTCATGATTTTATGAACTTCATAGATTTATGCCACCAAAACGAAATAGGAGTAATACTCGATTGGGTCCCCGCACACTTTCCCAAAGATGCCGCGGGTTTATATGAATTTGACGGTGAATGTTGTTACGAATATTCAGATCCGTTGAAACGCGAACATTATAATTGGGGTACGAGGATTTTCGACTGGGGTAAAAATGAAGTAGTGAGCTTTCTTATCTCAAATGCGTATTATTGGATAAAAGAGTATCACATAGACGGGCTTAGAGTTGATGCTGTAGCAAGTATGCTTTATCTTGACTATGACCGAAGAGAATGGCGTCCGAATTATAAAGGCGGTAATGAAAATCTTGAAGCGGTAGCGTTCCTTCAAAAACTTAATTCGTCATTATTTAAAGAATTTCCGAATATACTGATGATTGCGGAAGAAAGCACGTCATGGCCTATGGTAACGAAACCGACTGATATAGGCGGATTGGGTTTCAACTTTAAGTGGAACATGGGTTGGATGAATGACATGCTTGCATATATGTCTATGAATCCGGAATACCGCTCGGACAACCACGACAAGCTAACTTTTTCTTTTTATTATTGCTTTTCCGAAAATTATATACTCCCTATATCGCATGATGAAGTAGTACATGGAAAATGCTCAATGATTGATAAAATGAGCGGTCCGCGTGATAAACGTTTCGCATCATTCCGCACTTTCCTTGCATATATGACTGCACATCCGGGGAAAAAGCTTATGTTTATGGGGCAGGAATTAGCACAATTTAGGGAATGGAATTATAAAACAGGTTTGGATTGGGACGTTTTGGATTTTCCCGAACACAGAGAATTAAACGCTTTCGTGGAGCGGCTTAATGCTTTTTATATGGAACGAAACGAGCTTTGGGAGAATGAAAGCGACTGGAGCGGTTTTAAATGGATAGTAAGCGATGACAGTTATAATTCAGTAATAGTTTTCCGCCGGATTAATTTAAAAGGCGATGAGCTTATAGCTGTTATGAATTTCCAGCCAAAACAACACGAAAAATATAGCTTTGGCGTTCCTTATTATGCGGATTATGAAGAAATATTCAGCACAGACGCTACAGAATACGGCGGAAGCGGTTTTAAGAACAAAATTGCGAAACCGGAGTTAACTCCCATGCACGGCGAAGAACAGTCAATTACTATAAGTTTGGAACCCATGTCGGCGGTGTTCTTTAGAGCGGTAAATATAAGGAAACCCGAAGACGATATAATAAAGAAAAATAAACCGAAAAGAACTGTAAAAGAAAAAAGTACGGTTTCGGAAAAAACCAAGGAAACCGAAACAAAAGCAGAAATTGTTCCTAAAATTAAGGAAAGTCCTGTTAAAAAGAAAACAAGCTCAAGCAAAATAAAAGCAAGCAAAAAAGCAAACGCAGCAAAAAGCGGAAAAGATGATACAAAGGCTTCTCCAAAAAGCAAAAAAAGCGTAAAAAATGAAAATAATGCCGATGATATTGGTGATAAATAAACCGACAGGTTTTTCACATACTAAGAATATAATTTTTATAACAGGAGCAACTCTGCGTGACCGATTGAAAATCGTAGAAAATTCTTATAAGAAATTGCAAATTTTAAAATTATCTAATTATTGATTTTACCGAAGGAGGTCTATATGAAGCATGTAAAAAAAGAATGTGTGGCTATGCTCCTTGCAGGAGGGCAAGGCAGCCGGCTGTACGCTCTGACACAGGATATGGCGAAACCGGCAGTACCCTACGGAGGGAAGTACCGTATAATTGATTTTCCGCTCTCAAACTGCGTAAATTCAGGTATAGATACAGTAGGAGTATTAACCCAATATCAACCCCTTGTACTTAACGAGTACATAGGTAACGGACACCCGTGGGGACTTGACAGAGTACACGGCGGTGTTCACGTACTCCCGCCTTATGAAAGCATGAACGGAAAGAGCTGGTATTCGGGAACTGCAAACGCAATTTACCAGAACATAAGCTTTATTGACAGATACAGTCCTGATTATGTCGCTGTGCTTTCCGGCGACCATATATATAAAATGGACTATTCTGAAATGCTTGAATATCATAAGAAAAAGAATGCCGAAGCAACAATCGCAGTTCTTGAAGTTCCGTGGGACGAGGCTTCCCGTTTTGGGATAATGACAGCGGACGAGGAAGGAATTATAACCGAATTTGCGGAAAAACCTAAAGAGCCTAAATCAAACCTTGCTTCAATGGGCGTTTATATCTTTAACTGGCAAACGCTTAAACGTCACTTGATAGAAAACGAAAACGACCAAAGTGCAACCAAGGATTTCGGGAAAAATATCATTCCTGCAATGCTGGGTGAAGGCAGTAAGCTTGTTGCTTATCATTTCGATGATTACTGGAAAGACGTAGGAACAATAGACAGCCTTTGGGAAGCCAATATGGATTGCTTGAATCCTAATGTACCGCTTGATTTATACGACCATAACTGGAAGATATACTCAAGAAATCCGATTATGCCGCCGCATTACGCAGGCCCGAAAAGCTTCATCGAAAACGCGATGATAGCTGAAGGCTGTAACATTCACGGTAGCGTCGATTTTTCGATATTGTTTGCAGGTGTTACGATAGAAGAAGGTGCGATGGTTCGTGACAGTATTATTATGCCTAATACGGTTATTAAAAAAGGCGCGGTAGTCGAATATGCAATTATTGGTGAGGACTGTGTAGTGGGAGAAAATACCCGTGTAGGGGAACGTCCGGAAGCAATTGAAGACAAAGATAGTTGGGGTATTGCTGTTATCGGTCATCAAGTAAAAATATCCGCTGCTTCTGTCATAGCTCCTAAAGCAATGATTTCACAAGATATTTAAAGCTAATTAATAATTATTAATTGCGGAATTAACAGAGATTGTTTAATATTAAATAAAGGTAAAAGGAGGAAAGGCATATTATGGCTAGTATGGCAGATGTTCTCGGGCTTATTTTTGCTAATATGCACGATACTACGATAACAGATTTAACAAAAATGCGTACTATGGGAAGTGTTCCGTTTGGTGCGAGATACCGTCTTATAGATTTTCCGCTTTCAAATATGGTAAACTCAGGTATAACAGAGGTAGGGGTAATAACAAAAGCGAATTACCAGTCTTTGCTTGACCATTTAAGTGCAGGTGCGGAATGGGATTTAAGCCGAAAAAGTGGCGGACTTCATTTACTGCCTCCATACGGACATATGGGCGGCGGTCTTTATAGAGGACGTTTGGAAGCTCTTCACGGAGTTGTGGAATTTATACGGCGAAGTGATGCCGAATATATCGTTATGACTGACAGCGATGTAATAATCAACATGAATTTTAAGCCTGTGCTTGATTATCACATTGAAAAAGACGCTGACATAACCCTTGTATACGGACGCGGAACATATGCCGCTGAAGAACTTCGCACAAAAACTGTAGTAAAAGTGGACGACGAAGGACAGATTTATGACGTACTTATACGTCCGAACAAGCAGGGCGAATTCAATACAAGCATGAATATATATGTAGTGAAAAAACAGTTCCTGCTGGATTTGATAACTGAAACCGCTTCCAGAAACCTGTACAGCTTTGAGGTGGACGTTATACAACATAAGGTTAAGGATTACAAGATTTTCGGATATAAGTATGCCGGTTATTACGAGCAGATTGACAGCATTATATCTTATTTCAACAGCAATATGGCGATTATGGATTTTGAAAAACGTTCTAAGCTTTTCAATACATCCAGCCCCATATACACAAAAGTTAAAGACGAAGCTCCCGCAAAGTACGGAATAGATGCGATGGTCAGAAATTCAATCGTGGCGGACGGATGTATTATAGAAGGAAATGTTGAGAATTGTGTGATTTTCCGCGGGGTAAGGATAGGAAAAGGTGCGGTAGTTAAAAACAGTATTATAATGCAGGATACTATAATTGGTGATAAGAGCGAGTTGAATTATGTAATTGCGGACAAAATAGTAAACGTGGGAAGCTACCGCAGTATGTTCGGAACTAAAGATTATCCTGTGTTCGTAGGAAAAGGTGCGGCGGTTTAGTTTTTAACTTTAAACAAAAATGTATAGCGGACGACCATTGGTTGCCCGCTATATTAAAAACATAAACACTTGTTTATGGATAAATGTTGAAATAAAAACATATTTCTTTTAAAAAATATAATAACACTATTGACAAGAACAAAAATATGTTATATAATATAAAAGCGATTTTATAAACAAAAGCAGGGATATATGCTTATCTTGTACTGCTTAACAAATGGAATGTTTAATAAATATCAAGCAAAAGGTTTAAAACACATTTTGCGTAATTTATGTAAATGATTCTTAAGTTAAGTTGTATGCCTCACCCGCCGGCGTATTTAGTTTAAACACTATAATTCTAGTCAGGCGCGGTCGTTTATAAATACCTTTTATGTTATTTACAGCTTGTTTTTGGATTTTAGTATATTTATTATAGGCTAAAAATAGTATTTAATTATCAGGTATGTTATATAAACAAGGCATGAGAGCATGATTTAAATTGCTTTTGTGTCTGTTTTTGTTTTATAGAATAAGCATAAACAATTAAATTAACAATTATTTTAGGGGGTATCATTATTAGCACAAAGGATTTACTCATCAATGACGAAATCGAAAGCGAAGAAATACGTTTAATCGGTGAAAACGGGGAAGCACTGGGAGTCATGAAGCGTACCCAAGCACAGGAGCTTGCGGATAAGGGAAGCAATGACCTTGTCATGATTGCACCGCAGGGAAACCCGCCGGTTTGCCGTATTATGGATTACGGTAAATTTCGTTTTGAGCAGTCCAAACGTGACAAGGAACTGAAGAAGAACCAAAAGCTTGTTGAGCTAAAAGAAGTGCAGATGTCGCTTAAAATCGACACCAACGACTTCAATACAAAAGCAAATAACGCTATGAAATTCCTTAAAAGCGGTAATAAAGTTAAAGTTACAATCCGGTTCAAAGGCAGGGAAATGACCCACCCTAAACTGGGTGAAAAACTTATGAACGATTTTCTGGAAGCTTGTGCGGAATATGGTGCTGCCGAAAAACCATCAAAATTTGAAGGGCGTAATTATGCCGTGGTGTTGGCACCCAAAAAATAATTGTTTAAAATTTATCAGTATTTAAATTCATGCAATACTGTATTCTGTTTTAAACGGAATACAGTATATGTTATATTGTTTTTCCTTACATACGCAGAGGAAAAACAGGTATTACGCTGTTATTTGTTACCCAACTTCGTCCGAAACGATATTATGTAATAAAGTTGGAAAGTGTCTGCCGCCAGCTTGCTCTCGGGGTAAAAACTGCGGCGGTACTGCTTTTGCGTAATAAAGCACTATATCAATTCTTAATGTGTAAGTAAGAGTATTTATCGGTAAAAGTTGCCGAATATAAAAAAGGAGGACTAAAAAAGATGCCTAAAAAGAACAAGATTAAAACGCACAGCGGAGCGAAAAAACGCTTTAAAATCACCAAAAACGGTTTAGTAAAGTATCAGCGTACCAACCGCCGCCATAGGCTTACTCAAAAAGCTACCAAACGCAAACGCATAAACCGCGCTGCCGGTTATTGCGAAAAAGCGAATGTCGCTGAAGTTAAGTCGCTATTGCCTTATAAATAAAATCATAAACGTTATTTATACTGCTTAACTATTAAATTTACTACTTGAGTTAATAGTTAAGCAGGGATTACGCCACTTATTTTTGCCGCTGCGGCAAAGCCCGGCGGCGTCCGCCGTAAAACGGCGGTACTGTTTTTTGCGAAAAACAGTATACTATTTATACATTAATCAGGAGGAATAAAAAATGGCTCGTGTTAAAGGTGCGCTTGCTACACGCAAGAGAAGAAAAAAAATATTAAAGCTTGCAAAAGGTTATTGGGGCGGAAAAAGCAAGCTTTTTAAAACAGCAAAAGAAGCGGTATGGAAATCAGGACAATATGCTTATATCAGCAGACGTTTGAAAAAGAGAGATTTCAGACGGTTATGGATAACCAGAATTTCTGCTGCTTGCAAGATAAACGGTATGAATTATTCAACATTCATCAACGGACTAAAGAAAGCAAATATTTCTTTGAACCGTAAAATGCTTTCGGAAATAGCTATAAACGACCCGGAAAGCTTCACAGCACTTTGTGAAAAAGCTAAATCGGTATAACTATCTTACTTTTTGTTTAATCACGCCCGCGTATGTGAGCGTGATTTTCCGTTATAAGGGGTATGGTTAATTTTAAATGAAATGCGGGATTTCTTTTAAACATGTCGGTTTGTGCCTCAAAAAGTCGTTTTAATCTCGGGCGAAATTGGTCAAAAGTGCGGCAAAACATTCTTTATCCCGATTGTAAAAATCCTTAAGGGAAGGAATAATCATAAAAATGGAAATAACATCAAGAAAAAATCAAAACATACAACTTTTACGTTCTTTAATGCGTGAAAGAACTGCACGTTCAGAACACGGAATATTTATTGCAGAGGGGATAAAACTCCTTTCTGAAGCTCTTTCTTGCGGCTTGAAACCAATCAGTGTTCTGGCTACAGAAAAGGCATATAATAAAAATGCAGAAATTTTTAATAACTGTTTAAAAGACATTGAAATAATAACAATAAGTGAGGATTTATGCGGATATATCTCTGATACCGTATCACCTCAGGGAATATTTTTTACGCTTCCGCTTCTTGACAAATTCATAAATTTGACTAAAATAATTAATATAGAAGAAAATTCAGAAAAAGAAAATTTTAAAAAGAATTGCCATATTATTATGCTTGACAGTTTACAGGATTTAGGAAACGCCGGAACAATTATCAGGACAGCAGACGCATTTGGAATGAACGGTCTTGTTCTTTCGACCGATTCCTGCGATATACATTCTCCAAAACTTGTGAGGAGTGCGGCAGGTTCTGTTTTCCGACTCCCTGTGTTGAGGACGGAATTATTGTCGGCGATAAGCGAGTTAAAAAGCAAAGGTTTTACTATATACGCGGCAATGCTTGATAAAAACACAAAGAAACTGAATGAAGTTTCTTTCAAAGAAAAAAGCTGTATAATTATCGGTAACGAAGGAAACGGTATAAGTGTGGAGGTATCGGCTTTAGCAGACGAAAAGGTGTTTATACCGATTGATAATGCGGAATCTCTTAACGCTGCTGTTGCGGCTTCAATAATAATGTATGAAATGAAATGTAAATAATATATATTTATTACACTGATGTAAACTTAAGGGCTTAGAGTGGAAAGTGGAAAGTGGAAAATTGAAAATTGAAAGTTGAAAGTTGATGTACCGCTGCGGCGGGATTATTTAAATAAATTTCGCCCGTAGCTAATTTTGCCGACGCGGCAAATCATACCTAAACTTTCCATTTTCAACTTTCAACTTTCAACTACGAAATAACCCAACCTTTAAAGGAAAGGAATTGATTTAAATTTGTCGAACCTTGTTATTGTCGAATCTCCGTCAAAAGCTAAAACTATAGAAAAATATCTCGGAAAAGATTATAATGTAATAGCCTCTGTAGGTCATATAAGAGATTTACCTAAATCTAAACTCGGAGTCGATGTAGAGAATGACTTTAAGCCTTTGTATGAAAATAAAAAGGATAAAGCAGCACTTATTAAAGAATTAAAAACACAGGCAAAAAATTCTGACACTATATATCTTGCAACCGACCCTGACCGCGAAGGTGAAGCTATTTCGTGGCATCTCGCGCATATTTTGGGTATAGACGGCGATAAACCGATACGCGTTACTTTTAACGAGATAACTAAATCAGGAATATCGGAGGGTATGAAAAATCCGCGAAACCTGAATATGGGGTTGATTAACGCCCAGCAAACCCGCCGTATTCTCGACCGCATAGTTGGATATAAACTAAGCCCGTTTTTATGGAAAAAGGTGCGTCGGGGATTATCGGCAGGGAGAGTGCAGTCGGTTGCTGTCAGGTTAATTGTTGACCGTGAAAAGGAAATAGAAGCATTCGTTTCTAAAGAATATTGGAGCATTGATGCTTCCTTGCTTGCTTCGGGTAAACCGTTTAGTGCTAAGCTTTCCGAAATGGACGGAAAAAAAGTAGAATTAAGTAATAAAGAAGAAACAGATGAAATATTAAAACGCCTTGAAAATGCCCAGTATACAGTAAAATCTGTTAAAAAATCTACACGAAAAAAACAACCAGCTCCTCCGTTTACCACTTCCACCTTACAACAGGAAGCTTCGCGTAAATTGGGTTTCAATGCACGCCGTACGATGAAAGCTGCACAGGAATTATATGAAGGTGTAGAGGTAGAAGGTCACGGTGCAGTTGGATTGATTACCTATATGAGAACGGATAGCTTGAGAATTTCTGACGAAGCACGGACTTTTGCCACCCAGCTTATAAAAGAGCGTTACGGAGAGGATTATGTACCTAAAACTCCAAGGGTATTCAAATCCAAAATCAATTCGCAGGACGCTCATGAAGCTATACGCCCGTCAATTCCCGCTATTTTACCTGAACAAATAAAAAGTAATGTTACCGGCGACCAGTTTAAACTTTATAAGCTTATATGGGAGCGTTTTATGGCAAGCCAAATGGAAAACGCGCTCTTAAATACTGTTTCGGTGGATATAACCGCTAACGGCTGTCTTTTTAAAGCAAACGGTTATACTGTTAAATTTGACGGTTTTACAAAATTGTACGTTGAAACTTCCGAAAACGAAGAAGTACAAGGAGCTCTTCCTAATATAACGGAAGGCGAAGTATTGGAGTTGAAAGAAATAAACGGCAATCAACATTTTACTCAACCGCCGCCTCGTTATACCGAAGCCGGTTTAATAAAAGCGTTGGAAGAAAACGGAATAGGACGTCCGTCAACCTACGCTCCGACGATAACGACAATTCTTGACCGTCATTATGTGGAGAGACAGCAAAAGCAATTAAAACCTACCGCACTCGGAAACGTCATAACCGAATTGCTGAAAGAACATTTCGATAATATTATGGATACGAAGTTTACCGCACAAATGGAAACCGACCTTGATAAAATCGAAGACGGTGCGGAAGAATGGGTAAGCGTTTTAAGGAGTTTTTACGGTAATTTTGAAAAAACTTTAACAAAAGCTGAAAGCGAAATGGAGGGTAAACGCGTTAAAGTTCCCGACGAACCGACCGATATACCCTGTGAGCTTTGCGGTAAGATGATGGTGATTAAAATAGGCCCGTATGGTAAGTTTATGGGTTGTCAGGGTTTTCCCGAATGCAAGAACACCAAAAAGATAGTCAGTGAAACCGGAGGAAACTGTCCACTCTGTGGTATGAAAATGCTTGCAAAGAAATCGAAAAAGGGAAAACCGTTTTATGGTTGTGAAAATTTCAAGGAATGCAATTTTATGACGTGGGATATACCTGTTGCCGATAAATGCCCGCAATGTGAAAAAACATTGTTCAAAAAAGTGGGTAAAAAGGGAAAAATATATTGTGCCAAAGAAAATTGTGGTTATGAAACGGAAGCAGTTAAAGAAACCGGTTCTGATGAATAAACGTGCATATTTAATTATGCGAAGAAAATTTATATAATATGTAGTGGGAGTAGGTGCGATGTGAAATTAGTAGTAATAATAGGTGCTGGTGCGGTTGGAAAAATGACTGTCGGACAAGAATTGGCTAAAATAACAGGATTACGACTGTTTCATAACCATATGAGTATTGAAATGGTTATAGATGTATTCGGCGAATTACGACACGGGCGTGGATTAGTAAGCCGTATTCGTGATATGGTTTTTAATGAATTTGTCAAAACTGATTTATATGGCATGATTTACACATATATGTTGGCGTTTGATGTGCAATCCGATGTGGATATGCTTGACAGTCAGGTTGATATATTTCGACGTGCAGGTGCAGAAATTTATTATGTGGAGTTGGTTGCACCGCAAGAAATCAGGCTTCGACGGAACGCAACGGAAAACAGGCTTCATCATAAGCCTTCAAAAAGAGATATTGAAGCCTCGAATAATAGAATAATCAATAGTGAAGATGCGAAATATCGTCTTGTCAGTAATGACGGCGAAGTTACTTGGGAAAATTATATAAAAATTGATAATTCAAACCTTTCGCCAGAAATTGTGGCTAAAATGATAAAAGAAAGGTTTTCGTTGTAGCGTAGAAAATAAGCATTTTACGCAATCGATTAAACAGTTTCAAATAATCAAAGGATAGGTTAATCATATTAATAAAGATAAAACGGAAACAGTCACTGTCATAGGAGCAGGTCTTGCAGGGGTTGAAGCGGCATATGCTTTGGCAAAACGCGGCTTTAAAATTAAGCTTTACGAGATGAAGCCGAAGAAATTTTCGCCCGCACATAAATATGAGGGATTCGCCGAACTTGTATGCTCGAATTCTTTAAAAGCTTCCCGCATAGGAAGCGCGTCCGGTATGCTGAAGGAAGAAATGCGTATTCTGGGTTCGATAACAATGGAAGCCGCTGAAAAAACAGCGGTGGGAGCAGGCGGAGCGTTGGCGGTTAATCGAACGCAATTTTCGGATTATATAACAGAAAAGATAAAAGAAATTCCAAATATTGAGATAATAAACGAGGAATGTCTTGAAGTCCCCGAACGGAATACGATTATTTGTACAGGTCCTCTTACGGACGGAAGCTTTGCTCAAAGTATTCAAAAACTTTGCGGTAATAATTCTAGTCTAAGCTTTTATGACGCGGCTGCACCGATAGTTTCCTTTGACGGGATAAATATGGATAGGGCTTTTTTCGCCGCACGTTACGGACGAGGAGATGCAGATTATATTAACTGCCCCATGACCGGGGAAGAATATGACGTTTTTTATGAAGCGTTGGTAAATGCAGAAAGTGCGGAGCTTCATGATTTTGATAAGAATCAGGATTCCGGAAAAGACGGGTTTAAGGTATATGAAGGTTGTATGCCTGTTGAAGTTTTGGCGAAACGCGGTAAGGATAGCTTAAGATATGGTTGCATGAAGCCAGTGGGACTTACCGACCCTCATACCGGTAAACGTCCGTATGCCTGTGTACAGTTGCGGAAAGAAAACAGTACAGGTAGTATGTATAATATAGTAGGTTTTCAAACTAATTTAAAATTCGCTGAACAAAAACGTGTTTTCAGTCTTATACCCGGTTTGGAAAATGCAGAGTTCATGCGGTATGGTGTTATGCATCGGAATACATTCCTTGACAGTCCGCGTTTGCTTGACGCTACTTTTCGTTTAATAAAATCAGATTCGGATAATATATATTTCGGAGGGCAGATAACCGGTGTTGAGGGGTATGTGGAGAGTGCGGCAAGCGGATTGATTGCGGGAATGTCACTTGCGGACAGGCTCTTAGAGAAAGAATCAATTATACTCCCCGAAACTTCCATGACAGGAGCATTGACGCGTTATATAAGCAATCCCGGTATTAGCATTAGGGATTTTCAGCCTATGGGTGCTAACATGGGGATATTGCCGCCGCTTGATTTTAAAATAAGGGATAAGCAGAAACGATATGAGGAAATTGCTGTGAGAGGTTTGGCGGATTTGAGAGAAGTTTTAAGCAGATATAATTTTTAAATTGAAAATTTATATAATGAAGAGGTGTTTTAATGTTCTTTATAAACCTTGAAACGGAAAGGCTGTTCTTAAAAAATATATCTTCTGAGGACAGAGATTTTATATTTACAGAATTTTCAAATGAAAAAGTATACCGTTATTTGCTGGATGAAGAACCGTTAACTGACATTCAAGGTGCAGATGAAATCATAAATATTTTTTTACAACCTGAACCGAGAACGCAACACCGTTGGGTCATTATCAAAAATGATGATGATTTAAAGATAGGTACATGCGGATTCCATTGCTGGGATAAATTAAAAGGTTGTTGTGATATTGGTTACGACTTATATCCTGATTTTTGGAATAAAGGTTATATGAGTGAAGCGATTCAAGCTATAATTACATTTGCAAGGAAAAATATGGAAATAAAAAAAATCAATGCCTGTATCTATCCTGATAATCATGCGTCTATTAATCTAGCGGAAAAATGCGGATTTGTTTTTAACGGAGAAATGAGAGATGAAATTTTTCGCGGACAAAAGTATCCTCATAAGATTTATACATTAGATTGTACTATTTAAGTATTTTTTAAGTAGTTCCGCTTAAATTAATGAAATTGATTTCATAATGAAGTTTTAAATGAAAATAGTTGCGATTGCTGGTAAGGTCGATTTATAATTGGTCAATTGTATGTAGATAATTTATATTAACAGTAAGAGAGGACAAAGGGAATGAAAAGATTATCGTTTATTTTAACTTTGACGATGATGCTGTTTTTTACAGCTTGTACGGAAAGTTTACCCGAAGCGGTACAAACCCATGAAAATCTACTGTCAATTGAAGAACCCAAAACTGAAATTAAATCCGACAAAATCGTAGAAACTGAAATAGAAGAACCGGAAACCGAGAAACCGGAAACTGAAGAACCGGAAGAATACATTTATTATCCCGCTCTTAATAGAATAGATAAAGTTTATTTCGGCGATGGTTGGACTGAAAACGATGTTGTTTTCGCTTTAAATGATGATGAATGTTCGGAATTATGGAAACTTATGCGTATTGATGAATGGGTGATTGCGACAGACCTTCCCCCAAAGAGTTTTAGTAGTGAATTTTATATTGTTGAAGAAGGGACAACGAAAGAAGAAATAATACAAGTATGGTTCTTTTGTAAATATGACGGAAAACTGTTGATTATACCAAGCTTTCGGAATCCCGGTGATGACCGTGAAGAAAAAACATGCTACTTTGCCCCGATTGATATTATGACCGAAATTATAACTTTTATCGAGACATTGATACCGGTATCCGAAGTTTGAAAGAAATCCGAGATTTCTTTCAAACCCGTCGGTTTAGGTGCCACGGAGGCAACTAATTGCCTCTAAAAACGAATTCGACACAAACCTCCTCAAGAAGAAGGAATGGTCATAAGTATCGTAGAAATTAAATATTTTCTACTGTAACCATAATTAATTATAGAAATCGTTATTTAAAATCATCTACGGAGCGGAAAGTTGAAAGCTTAAATATAAGTTGCTTTCATAGGGAAAACAAGATAAAAATTTAATTAACTTTCCACTTACCACTTTCAACTTTCAACTAAAAAAATACGCACAGAACGGAGAACCTAACATGAAAATAGCACTGGACGCATTCGGCGGCGACAATGCCCCCGATGAGGTTATCAAAGGAGCGGAACAAGCAGTTTCGGAGTTTGGTGTGGAAATACTCCTTGTCGGCGAAGAAAAGATTTTGAAATCACGCTTTTCAGCTTTGGGAGCTTCTTATAAGAACATAACAATTATAGACGCTGACGGAGTTATAAAGGTTGAGGACAACCCTCTCGACATAAGGAAGGATAAAGCCGGTACTTCAATGGGAACGGCATTTAAACTTGTAAAAGACGGTGAAGCTGACGCGTTTGTAAGTGCGGGAAGTACTGCCGCACTTGTTGTGGGCGGTACAATGATAGCAGGCAGGATAAAAGGCGTAAAACGTGCCGCTCTTGCTCCGCTGATGCCGAGTACTAAGGGTTTCTATATGCTTCTTGACGGAGGTGCTAATCTCGAATGCCGCCCCGAAATGCTTGCACAGTTCGCTGTCATGGGCAGTCTTTATATTGAAGGTATAATGGGTATCAGCAATCCGCGTGTCGGATTATTGAATGTAGGCAGTGAAGATGAAAAAGGTCGCGAACTTGAACTTGATACCTTGAAGCTTCTTCGTAATAGTGGTTTGAATTTTATCGGAAATATCGAAGGACGCGACCCTGTTTTGGGAGAATGCGATGTTGTTGTAACTGACGGTTTTACCGGAAATGTGTTTTTGAAAACAATTGAGGGAATGGGAAGCTTTATGAAACTTTCGCTTAATGATATTTTCAAGAGAAACGTATTTTCTAAAATAGGCTATCTGCTTTCAAAAGCAGGTGTTCGGGAATTAAGCCGCAAAATGGACTATAAGGAAGTCGGCGGCTCTCCGCTTTTAGGTTCGGCTAAACCTGTTATAAAAGCACACGGTTCAAGCGACGCCAGAGCTTTTAAAAACGCAATGCGGCAAGCAAAAAGCTTCCATGAACGCGGTGTTATTGCGGAAATTGAAAAAAGACTTCAAACAACAAAAGCTAATTAATTCCCGTTTTTTAATCGGAAGGAAATTGAAAATATAAGAATATGGAAAATAAAGATACTAAAAATAATGTGAATAAAGAAGAATTAAGTTGCTCTAAAGGTTTTGAAAAAAAGATAAAATATCATTTTAAAAATAAATCTCTACTTATCGAAGCACTTACGCATTCATCTTTTTTGAATAACAAACGGCGTTCTTGCAATGAACGGCTTGAATTTTTAGGCGACAGTGTTTTATCGGTTATTGTTTCGGAATTTTTATTTAAAAATTTAAGACAGATGCCGGAAGGACAGCTTACGAAGCTTAGAGCAAGCATTGTCTGCGAACAGTCGCTTTTCAATTTTGCGAATAAAATAAATTTGGGTGACGCTATATTTTTAGGTAAAGGTGAAGAAAATACCGGCGGACGTCAGAGAAAATCTATTCTTGCGGACGCGTTTGAAGCTGTTATAGCGGCGATATACCTTGACGGCGGAATGGAAGCGGCAAGGAGTTTTGTTCTTGCTTTCTTACCGGAAATTGAAACTCTTAAAAGCGGAAAACTTTTGAACGGCGATTATAAAACTATTCTACAAGAGATAATACAGCAGAATCCCGAAGAAAAAGTAACTTATAACATTGATGAAGAAACCGGAGAAGCACATAATAAAACCTTTGAAGCAAGCGTTTTATTAAACGGTCAGGTAATCGGAAAAGGAAAAGGAAACAGTAAAAAAGAAGCAGAACAAATGGCGGCAAAAGAAGCGATAAGCCTTATGGGTTATTAAAAATAACATAAAATATTAATTTTGGATTGCGGGGTTATTTTTGATTCTTTTAAACGAACCGGTAATTAACATCGGAAAAAAAGTTACAAATCTTGCTGTCTTTATACCTCATAAGGGTTGTCCGCATATGTGTTCTTTTTGTAATCAGCACGTTATAACGGGAAACGAGAACGAAGTTACCGCGGACGGATTAAAACGTATAATAGAGGAGCAACTTCCATTTCTTGAAAAGAACGATTGCAAAACGGAAATTGCTTTTTTCGGCGGAACGTTTACATCAATTGAACGCGGATATATGGAGGAGCTGCTTGACATAGCATGTTTCTATAAAGAGCGTTATCCCGATATAATTTGCGGATTGCGTTGTTCCACACGTCCAGACGCAGTTGATGGCGAGGTCTTGTCTTTATTGAAAGAATACGGCATGACCGCAATTGAACTCGGAGCACAAAGTATGGACGGAGATGTTTTGAAAGCAAACCGAAGAGGTCATTCCGAACACGATACCGAAAAAGCCGCTAAACTTATAAAAGAATACGGTTTTGAATTAGGTTTACAAATGATGACAGGGTTGTATCTCGATACTCCCGAAAAATCAATTTATACCGCAGAAAGATTCATTGAATTAAAACCGGATACTGTCAGGATTTATCCTACAGTTGTAATGCCTGATACAGAACTTGCAAAACTATTTAAAAACGGCATTTATGAGACTTTTAACCTTGAAACGACTATTAACTTATGTGCTGATTTATATGAAATGTTTACAAAAAACGGAATTAGAGTTATCAGAATAGGACTTGACACAAGTACGGAGATAGAAAAAAATATGCTTGGCGGTTCTTATCACCCGGCAATGGGAGAGCTTTGTATCAGCCGGTATTTTTTTAAAAAGATGAAAAATTTTATGTTTGAGAGCGGCGAAAAAAGCTTTTTAATAGAAACAGATAAAAAATATATAAGCAAGATAAACGGTCATAAAAGTGAAAACAGAAAAAAATTGGAAAGCTTGGGTTTTTCGTACAGGATTATTGAAAAACAAGGAAAAATACCGGAAATAAAGAATGGGTTAACAGATAATGTTGAATGATTTATATAATAAAACTTTTTTATAAATATATTTTTTGTTATTAACATTAGTTACTCATATTTACTTTATTTTATTAAAACGCATGGAGGTAATATGATAAAAATTCGTCTTGCAACAATTGATGACGCAAGATCACTTTGTGATATATATGCTTATTATGTGATAAACTTTCCGTATTCATTTGAATATACTGCTCCCGATGAAGATGAATTTTCAAGAAGAATTAAAGATGTTTTATCATTTTTTCCGTTTTTTGTTTGCGAAGAATCCGACAATATTCTCGGATTCGCTTATGCACATAAGTATAAGGAGAGAAAAGCATATCAATGGATTTGCGAAACAAGCATTTATGTAAGACATAACATTATTCAAAAAGGTATCGGTACGGCACTTTACAACGAATTGCTGCCATGCCTGAAGAAACAAGGTTTTACTAAAGTATTTGCTGTTTTGGGTTGCCCGAATACAGGCAGCGAATTATTTCATCAAAAAATGGGGTTCACTCATCTTGCAACTTTTCCCGATATGGGTTATAAATTTGACTGTTGGCATGATGTTAAATATTATGTGCTTAATTTAAATCCGGTTACAGGTAATTTGAAAGAGCCAATTCCATATTCGCAAATATAAAAAATATATAATAATATCATGATTTTTAAAATATATACGAATGTACTTAAACAAGAATAAAAAAATAAGACTGGAGAACATATCATAAGCGATGTTTTTTAAATCCCTTGAAATACAAGGCTTTAAATCCTTTGCGGATAAAACCGTTTTGACTTTCGACGCAAAAACAACCGCAATCATAGGCAGTAACGGAAACGGAAAAAGCAATATAAGTGACGCGCTGCGATGGGTTATGGGAGAGCAGGGTGCAAAAACTCTGCGCGGTGATAAAATGGAGGACGTTATCTTCCACGGAACAATAACCAGACGACAAATGGGATTTGCGGCTGTATCGCTGGTTATGGATAATTCTGACCGCGTTTTGGGTGTCGATTCGGACGAGGTTGTTATTACAAGGAAGCTGTACCGTTCGGGCGAATCGGAGTATCTGATAAATAATGCTAAATCTCGTCTTAAAGACATTCACGAATTATTTATGGGAACAGGTCTTGGCAGGGACGGATATTCGATTATCGGACAAGGACGTGTAGCGGAGATAATCAACAGCAAGGGAAAGGAACGCCGCGAGATATTTGAAGAAGCGGCGGGAGTTTCAAAATTTCTGCACAGAAAAGCTGAAGCGGAACGAGAACTTGCCAGAGCAAGCGAAAACATGCTTAGACTACTCGATATTGCGAAAGAACTGGAAGACCGTTTGCCGATTCTGGAAAAACAGTCGGAAAAAGCGGTAAAGGCACGCGGTTATGTCGAGAGGGAAAAAACGCTTGAAATATCTGTAAATGTTAGCGAACTCCAAAAAATAGAACGCGATATTCTGGAGATAGAAGACCAGATTTTAAGGAACGAGGGTGAATGCGAACATTACGACCGCGAAATAAAAAGTTTGGAAGACGAAAGCGAATCGGGGAGCGATGAGAAAATACGTCTTTCCATGCGGCTTGACGAACTCAGACGTTTATCGGAAAGTGTTCGTGACGAAATAGCCGCCGCAGATAAAGAAGCCGCACTCAAGGAAAGTGAAATAATTCACAATGACGGCAGAGTTTCCGTATTAAGAGAACAGATTTCAAATTCAAAAAAAAGTGAAGCGGAATTTGATTTACAAATATCAGAAACAGAAAATAAAACAGCGGAAAAAGAAAACGAACTATTATTAATCAAGCAGGAAATCGAGCAAAAGCAACAAGTTCTAACTTATTCCGGTGAAGAAGGTAAGGAAATTGAAAATGCTTACAAACAGCTTGACAGAGAACTAGGAGTGCTTTTCGGAAAACGTACTGAAGCAAGGGTTTCCATGAGTTCGGCACAGGATAGTTTAGACGAAATTAAGAATCAATTAAGCGGTGCAGAGGAAAGAATTGAAAATCAAGAAGGTTTAATTTCAGGTTATCGTGAAAAGTTGCTCGGATTAAAAAAAGCTTTTGAAAATAATACCGTATTAAAACAAGAATATGAGAATAAACTTTCCGGTTATTCGAAACTTTACTTAACAAAATCGGAAAAACTGAACAATTTAAAAGAAGAACTGGATAAACTTAGGCAGGAAGCCGACCGAAAAAAATCGCGTTTTGATATTTTATCAGACGTAGAACGGAACATGGCGGGATATTACGGAAGTGTAAAAGCTGTGATTATGGCGGCAAAAACCGGAAAACTCAACCCGAACTCAATACACGGAACTGTTGCGGATATTATTCATGTTGAGAGCAGGTACAGCATAGCGATTGAAATTGCACTGGGTGCGTCTTTACAAAATATAATAGTAAGCGACGAAGAAGTCGCAAAACGCTGTATACGTTATTTGAAAGATATAAATGCAGGTCGTGCAACATTTTTACCGCTTACTTCGATAAAAGGACGGGCTCTTGATACGGATTCATTTCGGGGTTTAACCGATGAAGAAGGTTATTTGGGACTGGGTCATGAAGTAATAAGCTACGATAACAAATACGGTGATATTATAAAATCGGTTTTGGGTAAAACTGTTATAACGGACGATATTGACAGCGCGACATATTTAGCAAAAAAATATGGTTATAAATTCAGAATAGTTACGCTTGACGGGCAAATAATAAATTCAGGCGGCTCGTTCACTGGAGGTTCGGTAAAGGAAAGTGCGGGTATTATTACTCGAAAGCATGAGATTGAAACTTTATCCAAAGAAATTATAACCTTAAAAGATACATTAGAACTGGCAAGAAGCGGATTTACACAGCTTAAAGCAGAAACAGGAAAATTGTCATTGGAAATAGAGGGATTAAAGGAACAGTCAGCGGCGGCTGGCGGTGAAGAAATCCGTCTTACTGCGGAAATCAGCGGCGTTGAAAGCTTGATTCATCAATGCGAAGAACAACAGGACAATGCCGAACTTATAATCAATCAGCATAAAAGCAGAATTGCGGCACAAGAAGCAGTGATAAAAAAATATTGTTCTTTGCTTGAAGAACTGGAAATAACAATAGCGGCAAAAGAAACAGAAGCCGCCGAAACAGGCGGAAAGCTTGAAATTTTAACTAACAAACACAAAGAATCCGCCGAAAGGATAACGCAGTTAAATCTTGAAGTTTTGAGTGCGGAAAAAGACATAGACAGTTACAAGCAAAGAATTAACACGGTTAATGAAAATAAAAAATCTTTAAACGCCGGTGCGGAAGCTTATAATGATGAAATAAACCGTCTTATTGATAAAAATATTGAATTGCGTTCCGGTATCGAAAAAGCACATTCATTAATGGCTAGTATAAACGTCCGTTCTTCGGAAAACCAAAAGGAAATACAGGATATAATCGAAAAAACCAATAAGCTCGAACAAAGACTTGTAGTACTTAATAAAGAGATTCGCACTAAGATAGAGGAACGCGAGAAATTTTCAAACGCTCTAACATTGGCTGGCGAAAGGAAATCTAACGCTATGCGTGATTCGGAAAAAATAAAAACATCTCTTTGGGAAAAGTACGAGCTTACACCCAGCGAAGCCAAAAATCAGGCAACACCGCTCACTACACCGAATGAAGCAAGGGAAGCCAGAAACGAACTTGTAGAGGTTAGGCGGAAATTAACTGCTCTTGGCAATGTAAATTTTGCCGCTATTGAAGAATTTACGGAAGTTAGTGAACGTTACAAGGTTTTATCCGAACAGCTTAACGATTTGGAAAAATCGAAAACCGAACTTGAAAAATTGATAATGAACCTAACCGCTGATATAAAAACTAGGTTTCTAGGCAGCTTTAATGAAATAAACACGCATTTCGGACATATATTTAAAGAAGTATTCGGCGGCGGAAGCGCGCATTTTGAATTAACTGACCCGGAAGATGTTTTAAATTCAGGAATAGAGATATTCGCCGCACCGCCGGGTAAGCTGATAAAAAATCTTATATCGCTTTCGGGCGGAGAGCAGACTATGGTTGCAATTACTATATATTTTGCGATACTTTGCCATCGTCCGACGCCTTTTTGTATGCTTGATGAGGTAGACGCGGCTCTCGATGAAGTCAATGTGGTTAAGTACATAACTTATTTAAAACGGTTCTCGAATCAAACGCAGTTAATGGTTATTACGCACAGGAGAGGCACGATAGAGGGTTGCGATGTGTTATATGGAGTGTTTATGCAGGAAAAAGGAATATCACGGCTTTTGCGACAAGAGCTTACAGAAGAATTAGAAAAAGAATTAAGTTGAAAATTGAAAAATGTTTATTAAATATTTAATAAAAAGGAAAAATAATGGGTTTATTTAACAAATTAAAAAACGGTCTTAAAAAGACAAAAGACAGCCTCATGGGTAGGGTTGAAAGCGTAATTAATTCTTTTACTAAAATAGACGAGGATTTTTTTGAGGAACTTGAAGAAACTCTGATACTATCCGATATAGGTGCGCAAACTTCTTCAGATATATGCGATAAATTGAGAGTTGAGGTTAAGCGGAACGGAGCAAAAAGTACTAATGAAGTAAAAGATTTATTAAAAGTTATAATAACCGAAATGCTTGACGGAAATAATGAACTGGAACTTTACAAAGAAGAAAACGCCGATTCATCTCAACCGGCAGTCATACTTGTAATTGGCGTGAATGGTGCGGGAAAAACTACTGCAATAGGTAAACTTGCTTATAGTCTTAGAAAAGACGGTAAAAAGGTTCTTGTTGCGGCTGCCGATACTTTTCGTGCGGCGGCGATTGAGCAGCTCCAGACTTGGACAGAACGTGCCGGAGTGGATATTATACGGCACAACGAAGGCAGCGACCCGGCTTCGGTTGTATATGACGCGTGTAATGCGGCTAAAGCGAGAAATTGTGATGTTTTAATAATTGACACAGCGGGGCGGCTTCATAACAAAAAGCATCTTATGGAAGAACTAAAGAAAATTGTGGGTATAATAAAACGTCAGTTACCTGATAGTTGTGCGGAAGCTTTGCTTGTCTTAGACGCCACTACAGGACAGAACGCGGTTAATCAAGCGAAACTTTTCAGCGAAGTTGCGGAAATTTCGGGAATTGTGCTTACAAAGCTTGACGGAACGGCAAAAGGTGGTATAATAATACCTATAAGAAATGAACTGGATATTCCGGTTAAACTGGTCGGTGTCGGCGAAAAGATAAACGACTTACAATTTTTTGTTGCCCGTGATTATGTAGAGGTATTATTTACTAACACGGATAAAGAAAAAGAAGAAACAGATATTGGTGAAGTAAATGGTGAGGAAGACGAGTAAATTTCATATGGAACAAAAACAGGAAAAAAGAACGGTAATAATCGCAACTTCAAACATAGGTAAAACCAAAGAATATAAAGCAATGCTTGAATCTTTGGGTTTTGACGCTGTTTCAATGGTTGAAAAAGGATTTAAAGACGATATAGTTGAGGACGGCGAAACTTTTGAAGAAAACGCACGTATAAAAGCGAGAGCGGTTTTTAAACATTTTAAAGGCAAAAAAGGTATATCGGTTTTAGCAGACGACAGCGGACTCGTGGTTGATTACCTGAACGGCGAACCGGGAGTGCGTTCCGCCAGATTCGCTCCTGCCGGAGAGCGGCGTAAGACTATTCTTAAATTACTGGAAGATATTCCGTATGATAAACGTACAGCTAAATTTGTGTGCTGTATATGCTATATAGACGAACTTGGAAATGAAAATGTTTTTACAGGTGAGTGTTTCGGGCATATCGGTTATGAAAATCTGGGTGAAAACGGTTTCGGATATGACCCGATATTCATGACAGATGAAAAAACAAGTATGGCTATGCTTAGTGATGAGGAAAAGAATAAATTAAGCCACAGAGGTAACGCTTTGAGAACGTTACTTGCGGCTTTAGAAAATACTGAAAACAAACAGAGAGAAAGGCAATAAATACGTATGTCAATAACAAGTAAGCAAAGAGCTGAACTCAGGGCAATGGCGAACGGTATAGATACAATTTTTCAAATAGGTAAAGGCGGCGTTGACGATAATTTTATTAAACAAGTGAATGAAGCTTTGGAAGCACGTGAGTTAATTAAGCTAAGAGTGCTGGAGAACAGCGATTATTCCGCCAGAGAAGCTTGTGATGAAATAAGCGGAAAAGTCGGAGCAGAACCGGTTCAGGTAATCGGAAGTAAGTTTGTGCTTTATAAGTTTCAAAAAGACGTAAAGAAACGGAAGATTCAATTGGGGTGTTGAATTTTATTCTTTTTCCTGCCAGTGTGCACATGTTTTATCGTTGGTTTGCCTGTTTTTCAATCTGGGTTTTACGCAATGTCCGTATTCTAATGCATGGTAATAACCTCGTGAGCGTTTAATGTAGTGCAGTATAAAATTTTCGCAATTTTTGCAAGTTTTGTTTTCCATGGAAATTTCTCCTTTTTAAAATATAAAAAACATTATACACTATATTTAGAAAAAATGTTAAAAAAAACACCGTGCGGTGTTCAAAAAATTTTTATTTTTATTTAAATGTATTTTTAAAGCGTTTTGTTAAATTGAAAGTTAAAAATAAATTTCGCCTAAAGCTTTAGAACGTTTTAATTTATATGTTTATACAACCGCCGAATTTTAGTATGTATAATTTATGTCTTGTTTAAGCGGGGATGTTCTTTCTTTGCTTCGCCCAAAGAAAGAACCAAAGAAAGGGCGATCCTCAAACGCCGGACGGCTTAGGTAGGATTGTCGCACTCCCTCCTTTGTTTAAACTTTCCTTACGGAAAGTTTAAACAGGTCGGTCAGCTCCGATGCCTTTACCATTTTTTTTAAGTGAATTGGAAATGTTTGTGCAGATATAAATAAAGAATAAAATAAAAAACTTTCGCTTAAAATGCGTTTTCTCCTTGATGCCTATGTTTAGAGTGCGATTGTCGGCGACAAAACATTGCTGTAGATGGAAGCTGAAAGCGTTTAGTAAATTTATCCATCGTACCTACAAAACCAAAATCTTAGCCGTCCGGCGCGAGGACCGCATTTCTTTGGTTCTTTCTTTGTGCGAAGCAAAGAAAGAACATCCCCGCTTAAACAAGGCATAAATTAAGCATATTGAAAATCGGCGGTTACACAAACATATAATTTAAATAAATATAAGAAGCTTTAATAATTATGAAATATTATCCAAAGTTAAATAAAGCAAAGGTATTAGAAAATTATAATCTTTTATTATTATTTTCAAACGGCGAAAGAAAATTTATGATTTTAGTTCAAATCTAAATCACCCATATTATGAAAAATTACGTAATTTATCTCTATTCAAAAATATAAAAGTGGTTGACGGTGAGATAGAATGGGTGACAGGACAAGATTTTTGTCCTCATACCCTTTATGAATACAGCACGCATTATACCGAATAACAGAAAGGCAACAGAAAAAATGTACAGAATCGGCGTCTTTGGCGGGTCGTTTAATCCGCCGCACAACGGGCATGTCAATATCGCAGTACAAACAAAAAATGAGCTTAAATTAAATAAAATGCTGATTATGCCTACGGGAACATCACCGCATAAAAATAAAGCGGCGGTAAGCTTTGACGACAGAAGCGAAATGTGCAGGCTGGCTTTCTGTGAGCATGAGGGTTTTGAAATATGCGATATAGAAGGTAAAATAACCGGAAGAAATTATACCTTAAATTCTCTACGACTGATTAAAAAGCAATATCCGGCGAACGCTCAGTATTTTCTATTGATAGGTGCTGACATGCTTTTTTATTTCAAGGAATGGTATAAGTATGAATCCATACTTAAAGAATGCAATGTAATCGCCGCCGCACGGGAAAACGGACAATATATCAACATGCTTGAATATGCTACCGAACTGGGCAGAATAAAAGTGTTGAATCTTCCGGTTAAACAGGTTTCGTCAAGTGAAGTACGAGAAAAATTAACAAGAGGAGAGGACACGGGAGAATTGTTGCCTGTTTCGGTTTTGGAATATATAGAAAAGAAACGGCTTTACATTTAATGAACAAACAAATAAATAAGTATGTTGGATTAGTAGAAAAAACATTGTCCGGTAAAAGAGCACAACATAGTAAGAATGTAGCGGATATGTGCTTTAAACTTGCTTCAATACACGGAGTTGACCCTGTTATGGCATACACGGCAGGAATACTGCACGACATAAGAAAAGAAACACCCCAGAACGTGATTAAAAATGAAACAGCTTTAAGCGGACTTGAACCGGACGATATAGAACTTAAAACACCACAACTTTGGCATGCAGTAGCAGGAGCATATTTCGTGAGGAGCAACTTGCATATAAAGAATCCGGACATAATTAATGCTATACGTTTTCACACGATTGGAAGAGCCAATATGTCCGAACTTGAAAAAATCGTTTATTTAGGTGATTTGGTTGCTAAGGATCGAAGCTATCATGATGTTGAAAAATACCGAAAATATGCTTTTGACAACCTGAATAATGCGATGTTTTATGCTTTAAAGTGGTCTGTTCATGATACTATGTCTAAATGCGGACGGATCCCGCATTATACTTTTGAGGCTTATAATTATTTTGTGCAATATAAAAAATAATACTTGAGAAGAATATTTATTTAATAAATTATTTTAACGGGAAGGAATAAAAAATACATGATGGGTATTAACGATTCAGATACCGCTATAATAGAAATGGCGGTCAAAACACTTGACGAGAAAAAGGCGAAAGATATCAAGGTTATAAAAATAAAAGACCTTACGATACTTTCAAATTATTTCGTGATTGCAACCGGTACAAGCTCGACACAGGTCAAAACTCTGGCTGATGAAATCGAGCATAAATTAGGTGAAAAAGGGCTTTTGCCAAAACGCACCGAAGGTTATCAAGGTGCAAACTGGATAATCCTTGATTACATTGATGTGGTTATTCATGTCTTTTATGAAGAAACGAGAAATTTTTACGATTTAGAAAGATTATGGCAGGACGGGGAGTTTATTGATTATACAGAATTTATGACAAAGTAATTCGCAAAAATAATTGTAAATATGCGCAAAACTGCTTGACAATGATTGTTTAATACTGTATAATATTAACTGTGCATAAATATTAAGTTGGATTGGTTTTAATCTTAAACATAATTTTATTATTAAAACAGTTTGCGAATTGTTTTATAACCGCAAATACACCGCTCAAACAGTACTTCACATGTGAAGAGTACTTCGTATACGAAGTACATAATTCTGCGGTATATCTGCTCAAAAGGTCATGTTGTTTTAAAAAGTAAACGCTTAATGTTTTGCGGCTACTCGGTAATAAAGTAGATAACCTGTGCCTGTGTGCAAAGGGAGGGAAAATAGATTGGCAGAAATTCGTCTTGGGAAAAACGAAACGCTCGATACCGCGCTTAAACGCTTTAAGCGTTCATGCGCCAGAGATGGTGTTCTGGCTGAAGTTCGTAAAAGAGAACATTACGAAAAGCCTTCGGTAAAACGCAAAAAGAAATCCGAAGCTGCACGCAAGCGTAAATTTAAGTAAAAATAAAGATTAAGCGGGCGTTTGTCCGCTTATTCCTATTTTTAGGGTTGTTTAATAATTTATGAAACGGAGCAGACGTCCTTATGTTTTTCAAGCCTACTATTTGGATAAAAAATGTTTTTGAAATAACCGAATCTTTTCTCGCCGAATATGGTATAAAAGGATTGATTCTGGATTTGGATAATACACTTTCCATGCACGGAAACCCCGCCGCAGAAGAAGGGATTTTTGAATGGCTGGACGAAATGCGCCGCCTTGATATAAAAATGATAGTTGTATCTAATAATACATCTAAGCGTGTTACGCCGCTTGCGAAACAGCTTGGGCTTGAATTTATACCGTTTGGCTGTAAGCCGCTGCCGTTCGCTCTTAACAAAGCGGCAAAACGAATAAAATTATCTAAAAATACACTTGCCGTTGTGGGCGACCAGATATTTACCGATGTAATAGGCGGGAACTTAACCGGAATTAAAACCATTTTGGTTGAGCCGTTCCATATGGAAAGCGGAAAGTTTTTTAAGGTAAAGAGGGTTTTGGAAGGGATTGTTTTTAAGAGGGATTACAGCAGGCTTGGGAAGAAATAAAATATCGGCTGAAAGGATTTTTTATAATTAGAAGGGGTGATAACAATTTGTACTGAAATGCAATTAAATTATATAACAAATGAAGTTACTCTGGGATTACAAAATATATTGGGTAATAAATTGCGTAAGGTTATATTGTATGGTTCGTATGCCCGCGGAAATTATAATGATGAATCTGATGTGGATATTATGGCTTTAGCAGATGTGGATAATGAAGATTTATATCTGTACAAGGACAAAATTCATGATATTACAAGTGAACTCGGTCTTGAAAATAATATAATGGTTTCTGTATTTTTAAAGGATTATAATCATTTTTATAACTGGATAGATGCCTCGGGATTTTATAAAAATGTTGATAAGGATGGTATCACACTTTATGAATCATAATAAGGAAATGTCAAAATACCGTTTAGAACAAGCAGAACAATGTTTGAAATCCGCAAAGATTTTGCTTGATACAGAAGATTTTAAAGGAGCCGCCAACCGCTCTTATTATTGTATATTTCATAGCATGAGAAGTATGTTGGCATTAAATGGAGTTGATTTCAAAAAGCATTCGGGTGTTATTTCTTATTTTAGAGAAACATATATTAAAACAAATGTTTTTAATAAAAAACTTTCAAAAATAATAGATGATTTATTTAATTTACGTTCTGCGAGTGATTATGATGATTTTTATTTAATAAGTAAAGAAGAAATTAATATACAATTAGAAAATGCCGAATACTTTTATAAACAAATAAGAGTATATTTTGAAGAACGATAAACCAAGTTGAAAGATAATTGCAATTGAGTTTGAGTTTGTATAGTTGCAAAAATTATACTATAAATTTTATAAAACGGCGGTGATTTTATGGAAAAATCTTTTGATATGGATGTATAAAAATTAAAAGGTATTTTAAAATCAATAACAAATATACAAAAGTGTTTTGAACAGCATAATATTAACAATTCTAACGACCTTAAAAATGATGAGGTTGCTCAAGCTGCTTGTACGCAATTCATTACTAACATATATGAAAACAAAAAGAAGTTACAAGACGAAATTTATAATAGACTTGTTGAATTGAATAAAATAAAACTTGCCGGAGCAAGGCATATTGCGAGCCATGATTATGACAGTGTTAATTTTGTTATTGTTTATGCGATATGTTTACAATTAACAACAAAATCGATAATATCCGAATTGAAAAAAGTTATTTTCAAAATTGAGGAAAAAGAAGAAAATGGAATTAAAGATTAACAAAAATATTGTTGATACAATAATGCTTGCTTCAAAATATCCGTCAATAAAAAGAGTCGGCATTTTTGGGTCATTTGCAAGAGGAGAAATTAAAAAAGACAGTGATATTGATTTGCTTTACGATTATGATGATACAGCGGAACAAAGTACAAATGATATATTAAGCTACGTGGAGGAAATTAATGACCTTTTGATTAGATATTCTAATGCGTCGAAAGTGGATTATGTATGGTATAAAGGCGTTATGGAATCTGATAATATAAAATTCAAGGATTCTGTACTGCGGGACGTTACATGGTTGTATGGTTGATGATTATAGAGAAGCCGTAATAAAGGTTTTATTAAAAGGGAGCAAGTCAAATGGAAAACATAAAAACCGGCTGGGAACGCGAAAGAAGAACACACTTTGACGAAATTGTTGTTAACTACGACAAGTCAAAATGGGATTATCCTCCTGAATTATTCGCAGATATATGCGAGTTCAAAGGAACAAGCAATGGAAAAATTGCTCTTGAGATAGGTGCCGGCACGGGTAAGGCTACCGCTCCTTTCCTAAAAGCGGGATATAATGTAACCGCCGTGGAGCTTAGTGCAAATATGGCTGATTTTATGTTGGAAAAGTTTAAGGATTATAAGAACCGCACGCCGTTAGCCGCAGACAAGCTGCGGACGGCTGAGCGAACCTTGAAACGAGGTGGGGATATTGTACCCGCCGCCTGTTGGAACGGAAGAGGAAACCCGCCGCTTAAAGAAGCGGGGGACATACTGCCTCGTTATAACGGGTTTAATGTAATTGTTTCTGCTTTTGAAGAAGCTGAACTAGCCGAAAACAATTTTGACTTGATATATGCTGCTTCTGCTTTCCACTGGGTAGATGCAGAATTTGGATGTCCGAAAGTATTACGCCTGTTGAAAAACGGCGGCACATTTGCTTTGTTCAGGAATAATCTGGTCGATGATTATGAATTATATGATGAGTTCCAAAAGTTGTATGAAAAATATTACTTCAGTTTCTATCCGTTTAATATAAATTCAATAAAAAATACACGTACGGAACTGTCGCAGCCTTCCGGAATTTATCGCGGGTATAGATTTTATGACATGGGGGAATACGGGTTTACTGACCTAACAATGAAATTTTACGAAGTCACACTTTCTTATGACGCAGATGAATATATTGCATTGCTCGAAACTCACTCAGACCACCGGAGTTTACCGGAAAGCAATAAAACATCATTGTATGCAGGGATAAAGGAAGTAATATTAAAGAATGGCGGTTATTGTAAGCAAGATTATTTATTCCAATTATACATGGGAAGGAAACTATAACTGATAAGTTTTTTTGCAACCGGTCATATGTATGGATACAAGGAGAACATATGGTTTACATTAATTATTTTACATTCCCTAATGAAGAAATGGAAATTGATTATATTTGGAAAAATAGACCGAACAATGATTTGTTTTATCCGTTTAAGGTATTATCAGCACATAACTTTAAAAAAATTGAGTTTGAACCAATTACTATTTTATATGGAGGAAATGGTTCGGGTAAATCAACGGCATTAAATATAATAGCAGAAAAATTAAATGTTAATCGAGATTCAACTTATAACAAATCAAAAATTTATCCCGATTATGTAAATATGTGTGAAGCATATATAATAAATGCCATACCCGAAAACAGCAGGATTATAACGAGTGATGATGTGTTTGATTATATGTTGGATATAAGAAATTTAAACGAAGGTATTGATTTAAAAAGGGAAGATATTTGCAAAGAATATTTGGATGTGAAATATTCTAATTTTAAATTAAACTCTATAGAAGATTATGATAAGTTAACGAGAATAAATAAAGCTAGAAGAAAAACACAAACACAATTTGTAAAAAGTGAATTAATAAATAATGTAAGAGAATATTCAAACGGAGAAAATGCATACAGATATTTTACTGAAAAAATCGGCGAAAATGGATTATATATATTAGATGAACCTGAAAACAGCCTTTCTCCAAAACGTCAGTTAGAATTAAAAGAGTTTATTGAAGATTCTGCACGTTTTTTTGGCTGTCAGTTTATTATATCAACTCATTCACCATTTTTACTTGCCATACCAAAAGCAAAAATATATGACCTTGATGAAAACCCTGTTAGCATAAAGCAATGGACAGAATTGGAAAATATGCGTATATATTATGAATTTTTTAAATCACATAATAATAAGTTTTAAAAATAATAGAAGCAGTTTATTCTGTGTTGCGATTCTTTTATTGTTTTATATATAAATACATAAAATAGATGTTTTTTAAATAATGTAATTATTTACGAAAGGATTCCGAACATTATGCCTATAACCTTCGGTCCCGGAGGAAACTCTGACAGCTTCAAGGAAAACAAGCTTAAATTTCCAAAAGATATTGCGGAATATTTAAAAAAATACAACCTTAACGGTTATGAATTGGAATGCGGGCGAAGCCTTAAAATAGGTGCTTCTGTTTATGAGATGCTTCCTCGGATTGCAGAAGAGAACGGGATTTACCTGACTCTTCATACGCCGTATTATATTTCTATATCGGGAGAAGATGAAGAAATACGTTTAAAAAGTGTTAATTATATTTATGAATCCGCTTTGATTGCACATAAGCTAGGAATTAAAAAAATCGTTGTACATTCCGGTTCTTGTGCTAAAATGACAAGAGAACTTGCTTTATCACTAGCTAAGGATACCTTGAAAAAAGCACAAGAGAAGCTTGACAGCGAAGGTCTTTCGGAAATAATAATCTGCCCCGAAACTATGGGTAAAATTAATCAACTAGGCACATTATCGGAGGTGCTGGAGCTGTGCGGAGTTGACGAGCGTTTTCTGCCGTGTATTGATTTCGGTCATTTGAACGCAAGAACGTTTGGCGGCATCAAAACAGATTCTGATTATGAAACTATATTCGATGAAACGGAAACAGCAATCGGTTTTGAAAGGACAAGCTCAATGCATATCCATTTCAGCAAAATTGAATACAGCACCGGTAACGTAAAGACCTCTGTAGGTAGTGAAAAGTTCTTCTCCGGTGGAGAGAAGTTCCTCTCCGGTGGAGAAAAAAACTTCTCCAGTGGAGAAAAAATCCTCTCCGGTGGAGAAAAAAAGCACCTTACCTTTGAAGATACCCAATTCGGACCGGAATTTGAACCTTTGATAGAGGTAATCGCAAAACGCGGATATTCACCGAGCATTATATGCGAATCCGACGGAACACAAGCGGAAGATTGTGCGGTTATGAAAAGGTATTATGAATCTTTAATGAATAAAAAAATATAAGAAGTTGTTCTCTTTGGTGAAAGTGCTGGATAAGCTAGCGGAATTTTCGTCATACAAGGCAATTTCGACGCAAATATCTGTCGATATTTTAGAAGAAATTAACGAAGTATGGCGGAAATTCCGCCGATTATGCAGTGATTTTACCAATGAGAACATCTTCTAACATTCGGAGAAAATAAAATGTTAATATATGTAGTGAACGGACCTAATTTAAATTTATTAGGAACACGCGAACCTGAGGTATACGGAAAAACTACTCTTAAAGATATAGAGAACGAATTAAAAACGCTTGCGGAAAATACAGGGCATGAAATACGATTTTTTCAATCCAATCATGAAGGCGCGATAATCGACACACTTCATGAAGCGGGAACGATAAATAAAGCGGACGGTGTTATTTTAAATGCGGGAGCGTTTACGCATTACAGTTACGCTATACGCGACGCGATTTCCTCTGTACCTAATGTTCCCGTAATCGAAGTGCATTTGTCGAATATATACGCGCGTGATGAGTTCCGGCATAAATCAGTTTTGTCGGAAGTTTGTAAAGGCGTTATATGCGGTTTCGGAGAAAAAGGTTACATGATGGCATTCGATTTTTTAACAAGTAAATAATCGAAATTGTATATATAAAATAATTATTCAGTTACGAACAGGTAATTTATATAATATGCAGGAAGGATAAAACTAATGAGAAATGATTCAGAAATAAAAATATTTTCAGGTAGTGCGAGCCGCGAGTTTACTGATAAAATATGCAAGTCTTTGAATATTTCAATTGGAGCAAGCAAAGTAATAACATTTTCTGAGGGAAATGTATATGTAAAAGTCGAAGAAAAAGTTAGAGGAAAAGATGTATATATTGTTCAGACAATCGGTTTAAATCCCAATAATGAATTTATGGAACTATTATTCTGGGTGGATTCTTTCAAGCGTTCGGGTGTAAATTCTGTTACGGCTGTTATACCTTATTTCAGTTATGCCAAAGCTGATAAAAAAGATGAACCAAGAGTTTCTATACGTGCAAGGGTATGTGCCGATTGTTTGGAAACTGCGGGGATTGACAGAGTTGTAACAATGGATTTACATAGTGCCCAAATTCAAGGTTTTTTTAGAAAACCTGTAGACCATCTTTATGCCGCGAATATTTTTTGCGAATATATTAAAACTATGAATTATAAAGATTATGTGATTGTTTCTCCAGACGAAGGTTTTGCTAAAAACGCCAGATATTACTCGAATAAACTTGGCGTTCCATTAGCGATAGGCAATAAACAACGCTTATCTCATGATGAAAAAGCGGAAATTATAGGATTAATTGGCAGTGTAGCAAATAAGACGGCAATTATAGTAGATGATTTTACGATAAGCTGCGGTACATTGATAGAAATAGCAAAAACTTTGAAAAATAACGGAGCAAAAGATATATATGCTTTCGTATCTCATGCATTATTGTCGGAAAAGGGGATTTCATCTTTAAATAACAGTCCTATCAACAAACTTTTTGTAACAGATACAATATACAATCCGGTTATAATGAATTGTGAAAAAATTACTGTAATTTCAGTTGCAGAGATGTTTGGAAAAGCTATAAATATTATACATGAAAAAGATTCATTAAGCGAATTATTTGAATAATTATTTGTGGATTATAATCATTTTCTACAGCTAACCATAACTTAAATAAAATCCGTCATTTAAAATCATTCACAGAGAAGAAATTATAATTTTCCATTTTCAATTGTAAAAATAAAAAAATTTATATAATCGGTTGAATAATTATTATATAGATTAAAAAAGGGAGAAGCATATATGAACAGGTTGGAAAAAGTCACGGCGGAAATATTTGACAGTAAACAGGCGTTCATTGTAACATCGAACATAAACCGGCGTTACCTGACAGGTTTCAATTCCTCAGCCGGAACGCTGGTTATAACAAAAGAACGCAATTATTTTTTGATAGACTCGCGTTATTATGAAAAAGCCGCCGAGGTAATAAAGGACTGTAAGGTTATTCTTTTAAAAGATTTTACCCAGCAGATGCATTACATATTCGCAAAAGGCGGTATAGAAACAGCGAGTATTGAAAGCCGCACAATGACTGTCAGAGAGCTTACTGATTATATCGATAAGTTTTCATATATAGAATTTGATTCTTCTTCGCGGCTTTCGGATATTTTGGAAAAGCAGCGTATAATAAAAACAAACGACGAGCTTAAAAAAATAGAAACAGCACAGCGAATAGCAGAGCGTGCTTATGGAAAGCTATTAACCAAACTACACGCAGGGTTGACAGAAAAGCAAGTTGCTGCATTATTAAACTATTATATTATGGAACTGGGTGCAGACGATATTTCATTTCCGACAATAGCGGCGAGCGGAAAAAATTCGGCTGTTCCACATGCAGAACCAACTGCGAAACC